>QVOA01008965.1:0-63150 GCA_014825685.1 Pseudomyrmex cubaensis | reverse complement strand
TTTTTCCGTCCCACTTTGCACAGACTGCGGACTGTCAGATGCAGTATCTTTTACTGCTTCTGGTGTGGTTAAAAAATATAGCACACGCATGTACTTGTGTGTAATTTTGTACGAATAAATCCGTCGAAGTAGTTGCTTCAAAAAAGGAATATATATATATATATATATATATTCTTTGCTTCAAAAAAGGAATATATATATATATGTTTTCAATGGCTCGTGCTCATAGCATAGAATAAAATCGCACTCTGTGGAGAAACGGAATAGAACCATGTCCACGTTTGGACATAGTGTACGCACCGACAAGTGCGGTCGTTTATATGGCTATGTAGTTATCAA
Organism: Pseudomyrmex cubaensis; assembly: GCA_014825685.1. Lineage (NCBI taxonomy): Eukaryota > Metazoa > Arthropoda > Insecta > Hymenoptera > Formicidae > Pseudomyrmex > Pseudomyrmex cubaensis. The sequence goes on along the minus strand of QVOA01008965.1, from coordinate 62,811 downwards.
TGTGCTCCACTCGTAGCGCTGGTTTAGATGGTAGATGCTATTACAGTTTTTCATATGACCCTGGTTGCTCTTAGTTTTCTCTCTGTTCTTTGTTTCTCCCGAGTGAGTGCTGGAGAGAAGTGGTGTGAAGTGTTCTTTACACATAGTAAGTTTTATTTCGATAATTTTTCAATCTTGTGGCATAGTATATTGTCACATATTATCTCGATTACGTAACTCAAGAAGGGGTCGTTGTTATTTTGCGTTTTAAGTTTTTATCACACACATTTCCAACTGTCGGCTATCTTCATCATCAGTTAGGTAACTTGCGCCATGATTGATTGTATGCAATTTTCAAGAAGAAAGGTATTCTCTAAATATTGACATTTCTTAAAGAAATCGAGACAAGTCTCTGATGTCACATGTTCATTCTTATGTCATGACAAATAATGTAATTGAATAATTACTGACATAAATAGATCATATGTGTGATATATATATATATATATATATATATATATATACATATATATATTAGTATTAAAACACAAAAAATTATGTATATATATGTATTCATATAAATTTGTGAAGTTTGCAAATAATTCTGCAAGTGAAATTATACTTCTTATATTATTAATTATTCTTATATTATTAATTACATTGTAATTTGAGATATTTTATTAAGAGTTATATATTACATGCTATATATTAATATGTAAATTTTTCCTCCCTTGAATACTTGTTTAAATATAAAAACTTGATTGTATTTGTCCATTTTTTAGAACAAAAAGATGTGTTTATAAATTGTTTATATTTATTTTGCTGAATAATTAGAAGAAATATATATATAGAGAACAAAATCATGACTAAGATATTAGTTGATATAAATTTGTGTCTAATATATTTGTTATAATTTTTAGTAAACAATGGCAGGCAGATTGTTTGTAAGTCGTTTGCGACCTGTTGTCCAACTCCAAAGATGTGGAATAATGACATTAGACAGAATTGGTAACAGGGATGTAGTTGGTTTTGGATATAATGGTGAACCTGCTTACTTAGACAGAGTAGACTTTCCTTGTCCTGCAATACGTTGGAAGGAAAATACTCCAGATATTATGGTGAGAAAAAGAAAGTAAGTTTAAATGATCTCATCTACTTACAATAATTTATATTATTATCTCAGGCACTCAGAGAGAAAGAAAAAGGTGATTGGAAGAAACTTTCTATCGAAGAGAAAAAAGCTTTATATCGTGCTAGCTTCCGACAAACATTCAGTGAAATAGAAGCACCAACAGGAGAGTGGAAAGGTATCCTTGGAATGAGTTTGGTGTTTGTAAGCTGTGGTATATGGTTGTACATATACTTTAAAATATTTGGTAAGTTTTTGTTCTAATGTTATTTGAGTTCAATCACCAAGAGATATGTCTGGTTCAATGCAGTATTGCTTCTCTTTATAGCCTATCCAGAGTTGCCAGAGAGTTTCCAATTAGAGAACAGACTAGCACAGTTGGATCGTATGAAGAAGCTAGACATGAATCCTATTGATGGATGGAATCCGCCTGGGAAAAAATATTATTAAATTAAAACTCGTTTACTAAAATATAAATAATTAGTCATTGTGTACTATAACTTCTTGGACACACTTGTCTTTGTACAAGTGATAGAATTCTAATAAACACTATGTGATCAAATTGGAAAACACTATTTGAAAAAATACATTGTTGCTAATTAATAATTTCTCATATCATGTTGAAGCTTATGAAATAAAACAAATAATAACATATATGTATATAAATAATATAAAATAAGTAAAAATTTAAATTATATTAGAATTTTATTGAAGAAAAAGGTAAGTAAGATTTATTTCATAACTATACAGATTTTTCTTCACATATTTTGCTTTAGGTTAAATGTACGTGTACAAACTTATGTAAGTAGATAATTATAAGTATGAATCGCTATCAGAGATCGATAATTCCTAATTTACTCGACTTAATTCGATCGTATAATCGTTATCTCACTTTCCTTTCCCCTCTTACACATTTAAGCTGTTTTTTTTTTTATATAAAACAAAATGGAAAGAGAACTTTACCAAAGTATAGGCAATTTGTTACCCATATTTGCAATGATGTATATATATATTTATACGCTAAATTAAATATTTTTTACAACTTCAATATTGTAACGGTTGCGACGACAGTACGATCTACAAAGAGGTGAAAATTACGTTACTGACCGCATTACATCGTTACATTATTGCTTATTTAAAAATATATTCACACAAATATATAAATACACGACTATAAAAATTTTTTGGAAAATACGAAGAGTATTATATTGCTATCGAGAGAAGAGTTTATAAATTGTCTAACTCTGGTCTTAAGTAATGTAGCTCTATGAGGTAAACTCGCTCTTGCCTTAAAAATATACAAATAACAAGAAATAAATAAGATTAGACGTCTCTCTCGGGATCATTCATATTTATTAAACTTTTTTTTCCATTTCTTTTTTTTTTTGTCTTTTTTTTTTTTGCCTTTTTCTTACAGAAACTCCAATAGTCATTCGGGAAATTCGATAAATATGAGTGATTACGAAGTTTTCATTATCAAACTCTTTCAATGATTACGAAATTCTGATATTTATAAAAAACATGTAATTTGCTGAAGATCACTAAGCGATAATATAGTTTACATAGTTTTTAAAAATGTAGTATGGCTTTATATAATGCTTTACAGTAACATTTAAATTATATATTTATATATATCTATATATATCTTTTTAAGCAATTGACAATTTAATTGTTAAATTCAATCACAGCATACAATATAAGATACAAAAGAGCTTTAAGTTGAACAATTTATTTTACACGGAATACTGAGTATTACTCTATATAAAAAAAAAAAAAAAAACTCAAAATCTAAACAATACTCAATTTGTAGCTAAACTAGATTTTTACGGAAATGATTGTTGCATTGCGCGTTAAAAGTCGTTGAACACAAAAATGCAGCTGCGCCAGAAAAAAATTTTGATCCAATATTGTTGAAAGAAATTTGTCGCGATAAACATTCTATTCTCAATAGTTCTTGCGTCAAACGGAATGTAATATTTGATAGTGAACTATGTCTATACACCGTAATCGACGAACGTAATATACAGAGCTCTTAAGTAATGTCAAGGCCTTTTTGTGTATTGTCATATACATAAGTTTTATCAAATGCAATGTAAGATTCATAAATATCAGATTCTTCGTTTTTTCCCTTTTGTATAATACAAATATGTATGTTTTAATTATCTGATATAAAAATAATACGTCATTGTTCGAGAGATATTAAGAATTATGAACTAACATTAAAAAACTTAGCATTTCTGTACAAACAAAGGCAGATAAAGCTAAATTTGCAAAAAAAAAAGTTGTTGCTACGAAATAGATTGCGAAACTTCGAAGCGTTGTCATCACTCTGTCTCTTGTGGTATAATGTGAGCTACGTTTTAAAAATATTTTTATTCAAAAATTTTTTTCTTTTGTTTACCATTATTTCTTATCCATTACACGCACACGCACACATAAAAACATAATTTTATTAAAATCTGAAAAAAACATACCAAAATCTTTCAACAATGATATTCAGAGCTTATATTCTGATATAGACACAAAAAAAATATAACAAAAAAAAAAGAAACAATAATACATTTTCTTAGATAGATATGGCTTCATTTGCGAATTTTTACGGTAAAGTCACTGTAACAAACATTCTATTTTAGATATAAATTAAAAAAATTTAATAGGTAACTCTTAGACTTATTTTTCTATGTTTGAAGATGTATATTACAATATGTACACATTTTATATTATTTATAGGTAAGTCTCAATATCACCATATTCGCTGTCACTTCCTTTTGTTATAAGAATATAGTTTCATATAGAAAACTAAGTTTTTGTTGTCACTATTAGGGTGTTTTACAGAGTTTTTCATGTTGAAGTTTCCCGAAACAAGTGTACCGCAACTTATATCCCGTATGTGTATATTCATTCCTGTGTGTGTGTATTCATTATTATATAAATGTGTATTACAATATGTTAATCAATATGTGAACACAATTTACTATTTGACAATTGCAATAATTCGATAAACGACGAATTGATAAAACATTACACTAGTCTGCATGTATCGTTATATAATAACCTGTATAATAAAAGTAAAGTATATAAACAGATTCTAGTTCAAAACGCGATTTGCTAGTAGAAATTCTGTACGTCTTTGGTACGTAAAGTATTTTGCGTACAGAGCAAAATGATTCTGGCAAACTGGAAAAGACAAAATCTTTTATGCATATACATTTACACTGCTTGGGCCATTCTTGTACAAGAATCGCAAACTTTTTAAATTGCAGGTTCTCTTAGAACTCTGTGTGCTTTTCTGTACATTCGTGTATTGAAAATAAAATAGAAGAAGAGTAGTAGGATGATTTAGTTGTTATGTGACCGACGTTACTCGCTGTCTTTCTATCACACAGTTATGATATTGAGCTCGCTACTTAAGTGACGGAAGTAATGTCCAAAATTGTCGTGCTCGTTTCATCACCGCACACAATCCCCGGTCCCACGCGGCATCGTACACTGCTTCTTCCTTTTCACCGTATGTGGCCTAGAGGTTGGACTGTGACTAGTATTATTGTTATTATTGTTATTGTTGTTGCCATTACTATGAAGTGTGTGCTTGGTCTTATTTTGACCACCTATATTGTTATTGATGCGATGATAACTTCCTTTAAAATTTTGCTGGTGATTCGCTACAAAAAAAAAAGAGGAACGATTGTGTGACAAAAAATCGAGAGTGCAAGAGTAAACAGAATTACTTGATCATTTGTCGTACCATGAGTGGTCGCTTTGAACGTTTTCTTTGTCGAATAATGATGAATTTGTTGATTATTGTAAAAGTGCCTGTCTTTGTTTTTATCGTTCTCATTCTTTCCGCCAGTATTCGGAGAATTGCCACGGCTGCATTCGGAGTCCTTAGATACAAAATTGTATAATTATACATATTTTTTTCAATAAATTCAAAATCAAATATTGTTTGATACTCTAAAAAAATATTCCGCGTAATTTATTCTTCTTATTTGAAGACACTTACCGTGTCACTAGCAGCAGCTGAAAGAGTAGATGCATCGGAACCAGTTGAGCTTGATAAAGAGTCTCCTTCGCTTACAGGTAGCTGGAATGTTTCTTTGATCCACTTACGGTACTCTATTACTTCATCGGTCACACGAATTATTCTTCCCAGTATGCTGCGTGTGTGAAGACATATCGGTTATTGTAATTTGTGCAAAAGAAAAAAAAAAGATAATACACATAACGAAAAAAAAGAAAAATATAAAAGTAGAAGTCTTACCTTACTTTACTGGCGTCATTGACTAAGATATTTAAGGGACTGACTGCTTGAGAAAGGACAAAATAGGCCCAATCAAATGCATCCTTTACATATAAAGCACCATAACTACTGCGGCCGATATCATTTCCGGGTGTAAGCGGATCTTCTATACACAAGAGAGACGGCCGATGACCATCTATCATATCTCGCTGAACCTGTTGATCAGTGCACAAACTTAGTATCGTAGTGCTTCTATAATAATTGCTACTTTTTCACCATAATATAAATTGAAATGTTCTGAAACTGTTTACCTCCTCTTTAGATATGTAAGTACCACCATCTTTTACACGAATACCAGTCTTAACATAGTTGAACTTTCTACCGTATAATTCTAAAAATTCAATCAACAATACTCCCAGATTGGCGCTCGAACAGCAAGCATTTTGTCTGGGATGTAGCTAAAGTAACAAATCATTTGATATAACAATAAAATATATTGATTTTGTGACATCAGAAATATATTTTGTGTATTACATGTGATAAAACACTTTGGAAACAACTTACTTGTAAAAAACTGATGGTCATGAGTATTAAACTGTACGATGATATACCACCAGTAAATACTTCATTAAGATCTCTTTGTAATAGAAATTGTTTCAGTACCATGACTAGCTTTTCTAAAACTGGATATCGCCTCTTGAAAGAGTTTATCAACTCGGCGGACTTGACACCATTATTCATGTTAAAACTGATGTCCACTTTAATTTCACTCTCCTTATCAGTCAATTTGACAATCGGCACACTGGCTTTGTCCAACACTTTAATAGAAGATGGCTCAGCAATATTTTGATCTAATAGAGCACGTTCCAGAGTACGTAATGGAAGATTTGTCCACATTCCTATTACCACCAAATCTATGTCACTGTAATGACAGAAAATTAACATGTTATGCAGATATGACTAATATATTTATTATTTAAAGCTTTGTGTGCAAACATTTAAAAAATTAAACATTTTACGAATTTACTTCAATAATTATAGTTTTATCACTATAACAAAGAAATACTGAGTCATCTTTTTTAATGTTTTTTTTTTATAAATATATACAGAAGATACATACCTTGTAGGCAAATATAAACCAGTGCGAAAACTGCCAAATACTTCTACTTTAGAGTCTGGCCAGAGATCATAAATTACTTGTTCTATTCTCTTTACAACTTTCATTCTTAAAACATGTTCTTCGTGTGAGGGACACATGTATGCAAAAAAATCTTCTATCTCCTCATGTAATCTATAAAACAGAATATATACCACACAATATATAGAATTGTGTCAATAGAATTGGATATTTGTGTGTGAAGTAACTTTATCTTTTTTCTAATTTTACACATAATACAATAACAAAGATATCACAACTTTGTTTGTTTTATATATGTGTGTGCATAAAATTGTTCAGAGCATTACTACAAGATAGTTTTATCCCTTGTCCTTCAGATAACTCAATATATACTTGTTGAACATTTAACGTCCAAATATAAAACTTACACACATGTAAGTGTTTACAGTTTTTTCTTATAAGATTCTCCAATGATAAGGATACAACTTCAAACTTTTTGTTGTGTACAGGCTTTATTACTAAACCTTTTAGTAGTATTGCATACAAAGGCTCTCTATATAGATATTGTAGGAAGTTGACAAACAGAGTAGTAGAAAGCAGAATATTAAAATATTACTTACTTCATTATTCTTATCTACTCTTTCCTACAGAGACACATCATCTTTCCTAATTTTAGATCTGATTAGAAGGAATCGGAACACTCGATATGCTAACGACCTAACCTAACTAACACGACCGCATGGTAATTCTATCGTGTGACTGCAAGCACGGAGAATACTTCGTTACTCACCCGATCACACCCTTGGAGTAATGCTTGTTCGGCACACGCCAAGGACATCCGCCGTACTCGCCCACGAGGGCGTCGTAATTGTAGTTCATGCCGTAGGTGCTCGCGCGGTTATCGCTTTTCCTACGTGACGGATTGTAGTAATTATTACAGGCGTTATGGGGCACGCGGTGCTCGCCGTTGCTGTTACTGGCGGCATTGCCGTGAACGGAGGTGGCGGCGCGGCCGTTGTTGTTGCCGTTGTTGGCATTGCCGCCGCCGTTGTTGTTATTACCGGGACCGCCACCGCCAAAGACCGTGCTAGTGGCGGTGGTGGTGCCGGTGTTAGACGACGGCGTGGTATTGCCGGCCGCGGTCGCAGCCGCCGCCGGGCTCGTGTCCAGCGCGAGAAAGTCCTGCTGCAGTCGCACGCCCATTGCGTTGTTCGTGTTCGCGTCGTTACGCAGGGTCAGCACATCGAGGCCCTTCTCGGCCTCCCAGATGTTTAACCACAGTTCCTTAGCGGGGCCGAACTGCTCCGGTTGGTACCAACCAATGGTCGGATCCATTAAATTGGCGCCGTAGAACTGTGGGTCTTCTCCGTACCTCCGTGCGTCAACGAATGGAGCGTGTGTGTGTGTATGTATGTATATGTGTCTGTTCGTTATATTATGTGCCTGTATGTATATGTATGTACGTGTGGTCGCGCGTTCGGCGCGTTCTCGACGCCGTGCGTGCGTACGAGGCGTAGGATAAGTCAGCGAGCGAACAAGCGGACACACCACAGCAGATTCCAGATTGTGTGTCACTTTATGTCGCGCACCTTATTCGGCCTATACCTCGTACCACTCACCACGAGCTCCCGACATTTGTCGCGGTATCGCGCACCGATATATCACCCCAGTTCTTCGGTCGAATCGTAACCTGCTAGACACTAAACTAAGGAGAGATTCATATGTGCACGGCAGAGGAACACGACGATGCCGAGCGCGAGCCCGAGATTCGCCGACGACTCCCGATTAAGATTTCGATTAAAGGGGAATTCACGATCAGCGCGTTGATTCTTCGCGACACCTAGCTGATTCGCTGTGAGAATCCACCCATTGCAAAATTATTCGTGATGGTTCTCACTGTTTCGGGAACGTTCGACCGATCGATTGACACCTATTATTCCCTTGAGAAATACGAAAATACGCATTTTTAGTAACGTTATATTTCGCATGCATATTTTATCGCGAGCTTTCTTTTCCCCGTTTCCTCTATCTCGAATACATATTTGCCTCGTTTTTAATACATTTTACCCTTTCGCTGAAACGAACGTATCCCTTCATCCATTGATCCATTAGACCGACTTGACATGTTCGTAAATCTGTGAAACAAAGGAATATCGACGCACAAATAAAATGAAATTAACTTCAAAAAAATCTCCCTTTAAATTCTCAAGGTTGAAAACTGATCGACTTCTCTAATAAGATGCGAGATAAAACTATGGAATGTTTGGAATTCAAGACAATTACTTAAATTGTTCAGATACACATTGCGCGTGCGCGCGATAACGCTCTAAAATGGAACCAGCTGTTCTATTTACTTTTTATGGGAAATAATGCTATTTATGTTTAAAAGATGGTGTATGCCCAGAACTGGACATGTGTCAAATATTTTTTTAACTAAATAAGTAGAAAACGCCTGGATTTTTGATATTTTTTTTAAAAAAAAGCAAAAAAAAAAAAGATGATTAGCATACGATAAGAGAGCGATCACTTCTAATTTCTAACCTTTGATATTTTGATGATTCACCAATAAATAGTGTCTTCTCTAATAAAGTACGTTAAATAACTTGACTACAAAATAGTAGATCGTACTATCGCGTTCATACAGACAAGAGATAAAAAACTTTGTCATAAACGAAAACCACATCGCACATTTTCAGTAACTCAATTTGTGAGTAATACATTTATATATATATATATGTACACATTATATGTGTGAATCAAGAAGCTCACAAGTATTGTCTAAGATCAAGATATATATTTTTTTGCAATAAGTTTTTATTTCGTTGCTCTCTTTATAACATGGCAAATACTGGCTTATTAATTCTAACAAATCCTGCAAGAGTGAGGAAATTGTTGCCTGTAATTAAGAAGCATGTTCTAAAGACACTGTATATTCAATATCTTCCGGAAAAAAATTGTCTCGCATCAGAAAATTATAATATCAGAACTGTGCAACGGAGAGATTCTCAATATTCGAAGAATATTGTTGACATATATGAAAATACTATTACGATTGCTTCCCGACTCGATGTTCGTATTCTGCTCACCAACATAAAGCATCCTGAGAGATCCATTATAAGAACCAAAAAACCTGTAGAAATTGTCATCTTCGATCAAATATGCAGCAAGAAAGAAGCGGATACGTTTATACAAGATCGATTAGCTAACATGTCAGTAAATTATAGTTTTATTACTTGTAATAACGACCAAGATCAGAACGATCATAAGGATGCGGAATACGTTGTTCAAGATATGAAAACTTACAAGAATGTAGTTCTGGGTGGAACGTTTGATCGTTTGCACAATGGTCACAAAATTTTACTGAGTGAAGCTGTTTTGCGCTGCACAGAGAAGCTTACAGTTGGTGTAACAGATACTAACATGCTTTCTGGTAATATTTTTATCATATTTGTTTGCATTACTTTCTCAGTTTATCTTATTTAATAATCTGCATTTAATTTCTACTTTGAACATATTTTTTCAGGTAAATTATTATGGGAACTCATTCAACCATGCCCACAAAGAATAAATGGAGTTAGGGAATTCTTGGAAGATATAGATTCGTCAATAGCGTACAATGTTGTTCCTATCACTGATATGTATGGACCTACTAAGGAAGATCCATCATTAGAAATGTTAGTCGTAAGTCAAGAAACACAACGTGGAGGTGATAAAGTCAATGAATTACGTTTGCAAAAAAACTTAAGTAAATTAGATATACATGTAGTGGAACTGGCAGCTGATGAATGCCACAATGAACATGAAGAAGCAAAAATCAGCTCTAGCAATCATAGAATACGATTGCTAGGCACAAGACTTCAAGCTCCGGTTAGTTATTGTTTCTTTTAGAATATTTAAAAATATCAAGTTTTTCAAGAAAAAATATATGTACATATATGAATAAATTATTATTTATTGTTTTTATTACATATAGAGAAATGATAAACCTTTAAAACCATATGTTATTGGTTTAACGGGTGGTATTGCAAGCGGAAAATCATCAGTTGCTGAAAAATTGCAAAAACTTGGCGCTGGTCTTGTAAATTGTGATAAACTTGCTCACGATTTATATCTACCTGGTAAAGATTGTTATCGTGCTATAATTGAACATTTTGGTCCTTGTATTCTGAGCTCAGAAGGATTTATAGATAGAAAACTACTTGGTAACATAGTATTTAATGATAAAGTACGTATGTAACATAAACAATTATGTAATGAAATAACATAAGTTTTACTCTATAATCTATTAATTTACTTTTTGAATTTGACTCAATTTTGTTACATATATCTTAGGAACAATTGGAAAAATTAAATAAATTAATTTGGCCTGCAATTCTACAAGAAGCTAAAACAGAAATAAATATTCTTTATTCAAAAGGTTATAATATCATTGTGATGGAAGCAGCAGTTTTAATTCAAGCCAAATGGCAAGACGAATGTCATGAAATTTGGTGTTGTATCATTCCACAAAATGAGGTTGGCTCTTGAGTGACTTTATTATGTTTATTTACTTTACGTAATATTAGGAATTTGTAATCTACTTTATTTTTTTTGCATAGATTATTGTTACTTGCTTGAATATATTTTTAGTAAACTTAGATTTGTTAAATATAAATTTACAGGCTGTAAAACGAGTAATGGATAGAAATAATTTGTCAGAGGAAGCAGCAAAACTGAGAATCGGCATACAACCAAGTAATATAGAACAGGTAAAAGAAGCCACTGTTGTCATATGTACTCTGTGGTCTCATGAGTTTACATTGGAACAAGTAGAAAAAGCATGGAAAGAACTGACAACGATTTTATCCAAAGACACCAAGTAAATCTGAATAAGTTTTTTGTTTTATGTTGTACATGATGTAATAGTTTATAAATTATGCGTTTTTTCGTGTACAGAATAATTCAACTATTCTGTGATGTAATATCTGTAAATGAAAACTAATGATAATTTTATATACATTTCTGCCTTGCATGTAAATACAATACAGAAGACATGGAATTGGATATGTATATAATACAGAAAAATAGATAATATATAACAACTTTTCCACTATATTTGTACAATTGCATTGCTTAGAATACAACATATTATTTAGAAAATAATATATTGTCGCTCAATATTAATTTCTCTTCCTTGTCATCTTGGAATTTTGTCAATAAAGCGCTTAGAAATAATCGAAAATCAGTTTTTAATTTATCTCCACCATCGTCCACATTACATTTGACATGGGAAACATGAGAAAAGCTGGATGCTTTAATTATATCACATAAAACGGTTCAATTAAGAATTATCATCAAATAAGATAAAATATTTTTAGTCTGATGTTATATTTCGAAAAAGTTTTAAAAAAGTAATGACTTTTAATATATTGTAATATTCAAATACTTACAGATCATTTTTGACATGCTTGACGTATTATCAGGATCGTAATAAAATATTACGCAATTATTTGCTCCTAATTTGGCTCCGGTAACAAAGTAATCATACAACTCTTTCAGTTCTTTTAAAGAATTCTGTGCGTTCTTTGAATTGTATACCAATATCATACCGTGTGCACCATTACGCATAACTGGCCAGCAATTTTTATATCTATAAAATAAGTATTCTTGATCTATCGCAATGAAAATGCATACATATTAGTTTTTTACTTATGATTTCCACTGCAGTCCCATAGCTCGATGTCTCTCGAAATGCGTTCATTGTTCACTTCGATATCGTTTACTTCGAATTCGAGTATTCGAACACCTTTGGTTGGACGATAATCATATGGAATTTCCGAAGCATCCGCTAAGAAATTTGCTATCGTGCTCTTTCCGCTCTATATAGTATATATACATATATATACATGTATACACACGTGCAATTATATAAAGGTAATCAATAATAAAACATCTCACGTTTTTTAAGTAATTTATATAAATATGTAATCAAGGAAAATTTCTTTGTACCTCAGTCGGTCCTATCATTACTAACTTTAACACGTTCATTGCTTAACCGTTGTTGCAAGAATTACACTGACCGTACAACAATGTAAGACTCATTGTTTGATAGTTGTTACTATGGCGACCATTACCATTACCTTGATACAAAGTAGTCAATAAAATTGTACTTATTGAAAAAATCATATCTTTGAAATATTATACCATGTCCAAAAATAAACAATAGCATTTTCAAGCAATATTCCATTAATAGAGTTTGAATATTATTTATTCACACAATATTTTGCTGTTTACACTCACTAAATGAGTGACAAATACATGTATTTTATTTATTATCAATACAGTATACGATTATAATAAAATGATCATTTTTTTATAATTGTATATAAATTATAATACATGTATGATTAATATGTATGATTATTAAGTTTTAACTGTTTTGTTTAAAAAAGTACATATACCACGGATATAAACTACTTGATTAAAATTTTGAAAAATCTGAAAAGTCTGAAAACAGTAAAATCGATGCAAGTGTCTATTGTGTTTATTTAAGTATAGCGTTCGTGTACAACAACACAAATCTGAATAGGATAAACTTAAATTAAAGCGTAAATATTAAAATATTTATGCGTGCAAAAGTTCTTGCTCTAATCTATCTGTGTTTTACGTGTTATGAGAGCAATAAAGATAGACGCTCAAACTTAGCCTAGTCTTAGCGTAAATATGTAGTTTGCTGTTTACGAAGTGTTACTACAGAAACGATTTCTACTAACATATCGATGTAATAGTTTTTTCTTGAATTATAATTATACGCTTGTTATCTAGTAAAGCTAAATATCTAATTACGTCACTTGTGTATGTCATTATCGTTTCGATAAAATCATGTTTATGATGTTCAATTAGAACTTAATATAATGTAAGTCAAAAACTTAAAAATTAAATTGATTATAATGACAAAACTGAAAGATAACTAAGATGGAATTATTTGTTACACATTCAACAACAAAAAATTCAAAGATAAAGTAGTGCAAGAAAAGCAAAAATAAACATTGATTATTTAAAAAATGTCGATAAACTGTTTTTGCAGTTGCTTCTACTTGTATCTACTGAGTGTCCATCATGTCTTCTTTAGCATCTTCAGGATAAGTTAAACCATATAAAGCTGACAATGCTGCTTTAGCCGCAATTTTTTTGGCATCTTTTTTGTTCTTAGCTATAACAAATATTTAGATACATTAACAATAATAAAAATCATGTCAGATAATTTATTCCTTAAAAAGTTTTTACCTGTTCCTGAATATTCAGTTCCGTTAACATCAACAGCAAGGGTAAACATGGTGTTCGGTGGATTACCAGAACGACTGACTTCTACGTATGTCAGTCCAGGTCTTACTTGATTCAATAACATAACTGGATGTATATTGGTAGGATTAGGTGGGAGTTCCTTTTGAACTTGAGGCCTGGATGAAAGAGAACTATCTCTTTTTAATCCTTTTCCAGCTGGTAAACCAGGTCGTGGAACTGGGACTGACGTTCCTTGATTATGCCATTCAAGGAAAAGTTTGTAAAGTGCAAAGCTTGCTAATGAACTCCATGGAATTTCATCTTCGGCATTTGTGGTCTCCATGGCATTGTTGTCATCGTTATTTTCTTCTTTTATTTCAGGGTTATTGCATGAACTAGATTTTTCATCCAATTGTCCTTCCGATTCAGAATCCATACGCGTATCTGATTGACCATCTGATTCAGCATCAATACGTGCTTTCATAGACGCTACAGTCATCTTCTCAAGTAATAAACCTTTCAACGCGTTTTCAGCTGCGTTTTGACGAGCTTGTGGTTTGGACAATCCTTGCCCAACATATGTTTTACCATCAAGCTATACGTATATAGATATGTTATAAATATATATGTATAAACATATATTTATTAATATATGTTATATTAATAAAATATATATTTTTGATATGTTATACATTATTATAAATATATGTTAAACGATAAATAATACTTAGAAAAAAGAAGTGTAACAAAATGTTATAAAATTATAGCAATATATTTGAAATTCTTATTTAGTAATGTTGTTACCTCAGCATGAACAACATATAGTGAGAATTTGTCTCCAGAATTTGTCATCTGTGTCTCAGGATATGTAAACTGAACTCCAGCCTTCATTTCGTTCAATACCATAATTGCATTCTTAGGCTGCAAAGTCTTCCTCAGACGTTGATTCATACGAAGACGCTTCAATTTTTTGTTCACTTTAACTGCAGAGATAATTATATTAGACACGTAATTATAACAATGTGAACAGTTAAGATCTGTTGTGTTTTATCAGCATAAAAAATTCACATTGACTTCAGGAGAATCCAAGCTCAAATATTAACAGCATTGCACTCCTAAATCTTCAATTTTGCGCAGTGATATGTCATCACAAAAAAGAGAAAATGAACAATTTATATACCTCTGTGTAATTTGTAACCAATTTAAAAATACTTACATCCTGGTGTCTTCCTTCGCCATCTAAGATGGCCATCTTGCTGTTCGGCTTCTCTTTTTTCAGATTTGTTTTCTGTTTGATTATCAATATTGTCAGCAGGAGGAGGAGGAGGGGGTGCAGAAGATGGAGCAGATGTAGGCGGAGTAGGTGCAGGCGGAGCAGGAGTACTTTGTGCAACAGGAGCTGGCTGTACATTTGCTGTACTATTCTTTAAAATTGGCTTCAATCGTTGCAACAATGGAGCTCCTGAATTTGGTTGAGATGAAGATTGTTGTTGATGTTGTTGATGCTGTTGTTGTTGATGTTGTTGTTGTTGATGCTGTTGTGGTTGATGCTGTTGTGGTTGATGTTGCTGCTGTTGATGTTGCTGCTGTTGATGTTGATGCTGCTGCTGTTGTTGATGTTGCTGCTGTTGTTGATGCTGCTGCTGCTGTTGATGTTGTTGTTGATGTTGCTGTTGTTGGTGTTGCTGTTGTTGCGAAGGCGACGATTGTTGTACTTGTTGTGATTTTCCACTTAACGGTGGCATATTTGGTGGTAGTCGCATATGTCCAGACTGTTGTAGTTTTTGCGCTTGTTGTTGTTGCGATTTCATGCCTTGTGAATTTGACATGTTCGGTTTGTAGTTGCTCTGTTGCATAGACAAACCCTGTGATCCTTGATAATTTCCTTGCATGTCATGCTAAAACATAGAGGGTGGGTGTCGCCGCTACACAAGGAACCTTCGCGGTTGTGCTATACTACCAAGGTCTAGCATCGTATTGTAGACAATTAAATGCTACCCCCATAACTCATCAACCATATCACTTTTATTGGCTAATAATGCTTTACTCATGACTGTGTTAAATTAGTAAAAATAAAAATAGTAATAAGTAATGTTTTTATATAATAATAATAATAACAGTAATGTTTTTATATTATATAAAATATATTTTCAACATATATTAATATTTTTATATGAACAAAGAAACAATTTAGCGTTCTTTGTATTGCACTTGAATTTCAATACATCTTGAAAAAAAGAAAGAAAATGTTTGTAAGTTTGTAAATAATACAATTACTATTTTGCATGCTTCAAAATATTATAAAGTAATCAAATGAAATTCAATGTTTAGTATGTCATGCATTTGATAGTAAGTAGAATGTTAACAATAATGTAGCATTCTACGATAGTGGAATAAACTGTATGCACAAGTTTAGCATGAACTACCAAAAAAACAGTTTATGGTAGGATATGCTATGTGGGTAACCGACGACCTAGTCCCTGATTGAATGCACCTCCTCGGTATTGTTGTATAGCTACTAGAACCTGCATTGCAGGGGAGGGGAAAGTAGGAACCACTAATTAGTCAATACAAGTGGACTCTATAATGACAAATGGATTTCATACTTGGATTATAAAACTATAAGACATTTGCAATGTTGATATCACATTGATTAGTCTTATATAATCAATGTTTCACTTTGATTCTTACACTCGAATAACTATTGTTAAAAAACTTATCCTTGTAAAAACATATGTCTATTGTATATAAAAATAATAATAATGATGATAATATGAATAAATAAATATTGATAAAAATTAAAAGTAAGAATAGTAAAATTGTATGCATATATTTAGAATAAAGAAATCATTTTAATGATTTGTTTCTCAAATATTTTTGAGTTCAATTGCTAAATTAATTCTTACTTTCATATAAATGTATATAGAATCATTTTTAATATATCTGTTAAAAGAGTACTAAAACATTGTAAATTATTTGAATTGTTAATTAACATTCTTATATATAGTCACTACTTTTGAGAAAATCTTAAATTATGTATAATAAGTACATGTATTAATAAAAATATACATGTAAAAAAAATCATAAAACTTACAGGCATTGAACCATATGATCCTTGCATTTGATGACTTCTCTTGGATTCTGCAACATAGAGTTATTATTCTTTATAAAGATGAAACATATTTACAAATGATATATTATAAAATTGTTAGTCATTCTCTTAAAGGAAATTTTTTTATTAAAATATTTTTTGATATTGAATGCATTGATAATCAGAATTAATTTTGTGCAATTTAATGCAATTTTATAGCTTGATGTTTTAAAAAAATATAATTATTTGTAAAAGTAACATTGCTGGTTATATATTTTTAACAAATGTTCTGCACAACATTGCCATTTTTCATTAATTATTCGACATACATACGTGCTATTGACTTTTGCTTGATAGGTTTGTTTTACAACTTACATTTCTATCATATCATCGTCATGCTGATATATTCACACGTAACGCAATAGACTCGAAATGATTAACCAACTGTATGTATTCAATTACAATCTTACCATTTCCATAGCCTTGATTCATTTTTCGTTGATACATCTTGGAAGTAAATCTGCTTCGAGTTTAGATGTGAATTTCTTTATTGAGATTTCTAACTTTTTGTAGAGAAGTTTCGAATATTTAATTTTACACGATCAATTGTACAAACGCAAATCTCCAAACTTAAAACTGTGAAGAACAGTGTGAATAAGTTGATTCAAGACTGATCACTTTTGACTTCCTGTTCTTTATACACAGTAACAGTAATGTGATATTCACCCTCTACATAATCGATATGCACTGCGTCGTGTATAAAGATAGAAATGAATAGGAAATGTCGCCAGTGATGTAGCTTGACCTGAGTTGCCTTACGCCGGAAATGATGAGTCTGCCATATTGGCGTTCAGTAAAACAACGCATGACTGCTGAAACAAGCTTTGTAGCAATCGAACGTGATTGGCTCATAGAACTGATGTAACTTTGATTTTTTTTAAATGCACGCGATATCCAATGTGTCTACATTTTTATGAAAACAAAGTTGATTGACTTTTTGTTTCTTATCATGCATAACGCATTCTATGTGCCAACATACTTAGTTTATCTTATGTAATTATAAATGAGATAAAAGGCACAAGAAAAATATTACAATTCATTGGTCATTACTTAATCATATTTATTTGTTATTTAATCATTTGTAAAAATGATTTTTGTTTAACATGGTATATAGTCAATTAGAAATTGCATGAGTTGGTGTTCATATATTTAAAGACGTTTTAATAATGATTAATGTTAAATAACAATAATCTCACATTTATTATACAAGATATTTATAGCAATCATTTCCATTAAAAAGGAGCATATACTTTTGCAGATTCAAAGTAATCCTTCCATTTCTTGCATAAATTGCATGTACGCATCGTCTTTTGTTTTCGGTTGCGCGGTTCTAACCGGTTGTGCTTCTGGTAATCGTTCGATAATCCTAGGAATATTGCTAGATTTCTTTTTATCGTCTCTTTTCACACGTAAAGACGTTGGTAAAAATCTCGTAACATCAGCGGCCAGATTCCTAATTTGCGGCTTTGCCTCAATAGTAGTGCTACTTTTTCCGTCCTTATCCTTCCTGTTGATCAATTGCGGCGCAGCGGAAAGAACATTTGGCGTCTTTGGTTGCGCGGTTGTTCCCGGCTGCGCTTGCATCTGTGGATTCGTTATGTTCGGCATATTTGACATCTGCATTTGCGATGGGGGCGGCATTCTAGGTATGGCTGAAGGTCCAGGTCTCAGTATTCTCGGCATTCCAGGTGGAGGGCCTATCAAGCACAATTATATAATACTGATATATTAATTTTTAAAGTCCGTATGTATTAAACATGATATATCTAATTATTAAAATTATCACACAGATATAAGAATTTGAAATAAAAATATAAGAGAAAGAATATCGATATATCACCAGGTGGTAATCGAAGCCCGATACGTGGTGGAGGCGGCGGTGGCATTCTAAGATGCAATGGTGGCGGAGGCGGCCGATAAAGTAAAGATGGCGGCGGTATGCCCATCGGCGGCATTGCGTGCTGCTGCGTATGCTGGGAATGAGATGTGTGTTGTCCATGTCCGGCAAGATGGTCCGACGCTCCAGGTGGTTCCGGTTCTTCGTCATCTGTCTTGTTATTAGATTTGTTATTGTTGGATTTAGCATTAGAATCGTTCTCCGCGTCGAGCAGCGATAAGCGCGCGTTAAGATCCTGAGCACGTTCAGTCTCTCTCTTCTTATGAACAACCTCCATTTCCCGCATAAACTGATCGATATCCTGTCCCGCCATTGCCAACATTTTCTGCTGCAACGTAGTTGGTTTGACTTTTGCCATATCTCGTTCTTTTTCCTTCTCCTTTTCAGAGTCTTTCTCCTTATTTTCTGACTCTTGTTTGTTCTCTTCTTCCTTATCATCGGCAAATCGGATTGTTCTTGACTTTGTCGGAGGATCTTTAACCTGCCAGTTACATGAACAATAAAAGTATTTGAATAGTTTTTTTAAGTAGCCAACTAGATACTTACATTTTCAGGCATATCTTCATCATCGCTGGATAATTCAGGAGGTGGAAATGGTGGAACACCAGGCGGCTCTTTGTTGGGAGCCAATGTAGGCATAGACGAAGAAGTTGCATATGCACTGGTTTTCTTCAAAATGCTGGGCGGTATCGGAATGTTCATTAAAGGATGATGTTGCGATATGTAATGAGGGTGAGGTGGATATATGTGTGCAGGTGGTTGTGGCATATCCGGTAATGGAATCTGTGATGGCAAAGATCCTACAAAAAGAAACTTGTATCAAACTGCTGTTTAGATCACTTTTTTGTCTACAAAATATTATAGCAAATGTAAAAAACATTTTTATTATATATTCACCAGCATATATCCTAGATATGTCGCTAGCAGCTGATGGCAATGGAATTTCATCAACTTGTACTTGCTGTGCATGTCTTACAGCTTCAAAATAAGAAACCAAGTCTATTCTTCTACGTTCATATTGTATCAATTGCTCTTTCAATTCCGCCCATTTTTCCTGATCATCTTTTGCCTAAAAATGAAGTAGATATTAAGCACATTGCATTAAACTAAATTGTTAATCATAAGCTTACCAATACTTAATTGGGAAGAAAATTTACACAACTATATTATTTACATACTTACATACATTTTTAAGACACGATCTAATGTCTCCTTAAGTTTCTTTCTTTTGTCCTTCAATACTTTTTCATTTAAGGGAGGAGGTTGCATTACATTGTACTCTGGAAAAAAGTAATATAAATATATATATCAATTTCATATATAAAATATGTATACATAAAATTTCTGAGATTGCTTTTTAGACTAACCCATCTGATCTATTTTTTCCATTTCTTCAATAATCTGTGCAGGATCTTTGCCTTTTAAAACAGCTGCTCTTACCAATTGACGCTGTTTTTTGTTCTTTTTCAATTCCTTTTTACGTGCTTCTTTTCCTACAATAACAAGAATACATGCAGAGATGTGTATATAAATCTTAAACTCTTAATAAAAAAATTGTTTTTATTTAAATTAAAGCGCATTTAACTATATCACTAATTTTGAAACATATAAAATGTTTATTTTTGAATTTCTGAAATTTTGAAGATACTGTTTAAAAAGATTGGTTATGTTCTGAGACACTAACGTGCTTGATCAGTGGGATTCATGTATTTCCCACTTTTTGTGGTATTAATCGAACGGCGTCCCATTTTTGAGAAATTCTTCGTAAACTATCCACTACAAACAATTCACTTGGAACAATCTACTGCAAATTCAGCAAAATTTTAGGCGAATAACATTTGTATATGTACACATAACACACTGACATAAACTAAAAAGTACGATCGGTCGGAAAAATTACTACAAGGAACGACTTGATTCTGTTTTATCTTATGCCGTTTAGGATATACACAAATAAGACTAATGAAGTTTTGTAGTCGATCTCACGATGGCGTTTCAATTGTCAGCGATTGTTCTTATCAACGGATTCTACTCTGGATGAACATATAGTTCGTGCCCGATTGTTATGTGCTAACCAATAATTGGCTTCGTGTTCAAAATACGATCACTTCTCGTAAGTCACGTACAGAAAAATCGCGCAATGTTTTAATAAATTGCTAAGTGATCAATTACATGATTGATTATTTGTAACGAGAAATTGCGCGATCGTCCAAAATTGTAGTAGAACGTTCGTGCGGAGTGTTCCGCAAAATTAACATATGATCGGTCATTTTTGCGATACGATCTGTCGTTTCTTAATTTTGCACAATCATTTCTCGATCATCCAAACTTTCTGCGAAATTCGTACGATTTTCTCATCCTGAAACTCAAGATTATGATATCTCTTCAATCGCAGAATCAGGTTTGTGCGCCTTTTATTAATGTCCTAGAATTACATCAGCAAACTTTTGACACTGTATCTTGCATGTGTCATATTTTGCAATCTTGGTCATATATATCTATAAGTGATTGCTAACTACAAAGATTATTGCTTCTTTTATCTTTACTAAGTGTAGGAATTATATCTATATTTCCTTTGGTAAATATAGTTATAATATTTGATTTTCAGGTGTTATACCATCTAACACAGCTGGCATTGACAGTAGCTCCTAGGACAACTACATATTCGATCCAAGTTAAGAAACAAGATGAATCTAAACAAAAAAATACAGAGGAAACCATTTGTAAAGAGAGTTTTGAAGAGGTATTTCTATTTTCCAGTTTACTTTGAATGTATATATTGTTAGATTTCTTTTACAGTTATCTTTAGCAGAACTTTTTTTGTTTTAATCTATTTCAGGCAACAAAAAATTGTACAGAACTATCAGAAATAAATATAAATACTTTAAATGCATTAAGAAGAATGAAAGAAAATAAAGTATATGTGATATTGGATAATATATCTAGTAGTGTATTTAGAAAACCTTTGGAAGAGAATAGCAAGTGGAAAGTGTCTTACATATCTGGCCTAACTTTTGACGAAAACAAACAGGGTTTTCCATGCTCCCCATTAACAGAGCCTGTTGTTCTACCTGCCATTCGTCTACATTCAAAACAACAACATAAATTATTACACATATGGTATGCCAAAACATTACACAGTCATATGCCAATTCGTACATTTAAGTCGCAGCGTAGCATTAAAATTGAACTGGAACAAAATCCGTCATTAATGAATAGAGTGAAGAAGTGGCTTGGTTTGTCTTCCAATATTCATATGGTATGACATTTGTAATTTAAAAACTTATTATCTAGCTAATGTGATTAACTTATTCTGATAAATCTTTTTAATTTTGCTAGAGTTTGGTTCATGAACCAAAGACTGCGGATTATCAAAAGTTAAACAAAATTCTTAACAATAATGATGTATCAATAGACGAACAAAAGAGAATAAAAATTGCCTTTGTAGAGGGATATGAGTCTGGATTACAACGGCAAATATATAGCCGAGCAACGATGTTGTTCAAACTCGTACAGAATATAATAATTCTTGGTTCTGTCATTCTTTTTATCTGTTTTTATCGTATGTAAAATAAATAAATAACAATTAATATGTTTAGTTTTACTGAAGGTATTTTTATTGATTAGATTCAACTTTGCAGTCAGCTATCCAGGAGGAGGAATATTCAAGCTTCCTATGAATCATACAATAGAGATAGATCCTGAGGACATTCAGGTTACTTTTGACGATGTTAAAGGGGTGAGACAACTTGAAAATATGCTTGATTGACTTCTGTTATATCAAAATTTTATATAAATTGATGTTTTCTCATCTGCACTTGTTTAAATATGTATAAAAATTACAGGTGGACGAAGCAAAGCAGGAACTTCTGAATGTAGTGGAGTTCTTGAAAAATCCTGATAAATTTTCTGCTCTCGGTGGGAAGTTGCCAAAGGGAGTATTGCTGGTCGGACCTCCAGGAACGGGAAAAACGTTATTAGCTCGCGCAGTTGCGGGAGAAGCCGGTGTACCATTCTTCCATGTAGCAGGTCCAGAGTTTGATGAAATCCTTGTCGGCCAAGGTGCTCGACGCGTCAGAGATTTGTTCAGTGAGTTAAAACACAAGAAAGAATATTGAGGTTTTAATTTGTTTTATGTAATCGTACTAATATTTTATATATACCTTGTAGGAGCTGCAAAGGAAAGAGCGCCTTGCGTGGTTTTTATTGACGAGATTGATTCTGTAGGTGCGAAACGAACCAATTCAGTTCTTCATCCTTACGCGAATCAGACGATTAATCAATTGCTCTCTGAAATGGACGGGTGAGTGAAAATTAAAGTTGGACTTTGCGTTTTAGCGGCTGTTTATTTAATATCTTGCTTTAACGGTATATTATCAATAAAATGTTTTTATCTTATTTCAAATATTTGTGCGATTTATTTTAAGCTTTCGTCAGAATGAAGGTGTCATAGTCCTCGGTGCCACTAACAGACGCAAAGATCTCGACAAAGCGTTAATGCGCCCTGGCCGCTTCGACGTCGAGATTTACGTCAATAAGCCTGATTATTTGGGTCGTAAAGAAATATTAGATCTCTACTTATCTAAAATATTAACGCACGACGTTGACACAGTTTATCTAGCACGCTGCACTACAGGATTCACCGGTGCTGATCTTGAGAACATGGTAAAGAAATCAGTTTTCAATAATATAAATTTTACATTTGTGTTTTCGATGTTTAAAGAACAGTGTAAATTGATTTCGCTGTAATAAATATTATTTAAGGTAAACCAAGCTGCGTTACGTGCAGCAATTGATGAGGCAGACTGCGTCACTATGAAACACTTGGAATATGCTAGAGACAAGGTGCTGATGGGTCCTGAAGGCAAGCTCAAGTTACAGGACGAGGAAGTGAATCGTATCACAGCGTATCACGAAGCGGGACATGCGCTGGTAGCATTTTATACAAAGGATGCCACTCCGCTTCATAAAGTCACCATCGTGCCACGAGGACCGTCATTAGGTCATGTATGTATCAGAAAGTATATAAGTATTTATTAATTATACATATGAAAGATCAATCAATTAATTTAAATTGTATTTACTTTCTTTGTTTGATTTCTAATATACAACTTGCATTTCTCTTATTTCAGACTTCCTATATGCATGAAAAGGACGTTTATCACACTACGAAGTCACAATTGTTAGCTACTATGGACTCTATGATGGGTGGGAGAGCTGCGGAAGAGTTAATATTTGGGTCGGAAAAAGTAACGACGGGAGCTTCTTCTGATTTACTAGTATGACTAATATCGTAACTTGTAATTCTATTTCATTGCATATTGTTCTATATACAAATTTGGTTTGAATGTTATCAATAGTTTAAAAGTTTTTTGTTCAACATTTTCTTGCAGCAAGCGACACAGATAGCCGAGATGATGGTT
The DNA here is from genome assembly GCA_014825685.1 of Pseudomyrmex cubaensis. Classification (NCBI taxonomy): domain Eukaryota; kingdom Metazoa; phylum Arthropoda; class Insecta; order Hymenoptera; family Formicidae; genus Pseudomyrmex; species Pseudomyrmex cubaensis. The sequence goes on along the minus strand of QVOA01008965.1, from coordinate 38,612 downwards.
AAGAGTTACGGGATGTCAGACAAAGTAGGACTGAGATCAATAGTTGAAAATAAAAAGTTTTTCACTAACAACAACGCGTATGCGCCGAGCACGAACGAAATCATCGACAATGAAGTAAAGAAGCTCTTGCAGGTCTGTAAGTTTAACGTTTCGGCTAAAAACGAATCGATTTTTATAAAAAAATTTACTTAAGATAATTTTATATATACATATGTTAATTATACTTAATTTTTTGAAGCAATAAGAGATTATTGATTATAACTTTTCTTTTTTGTGTCAATTTGTTATTTTATATTTTTAAGGAATCATACGAACGTGCAAAGACGATTTTAAAGACACACATGAAGGAACATAAACAGTTAGCGGAAGCGTTATTGCAATATGAGACTTTGGATGCCGATGATGTTGCTGCCATAGTAAATGGTAAAACACTATAAAACATGTACACACATATATATAATAATAAAACATTAATTTTTGACAATTGTTGATTTAATACATTTGTAAGCTCTATTCTCTCGTATTTAAAATTGTTTTAGAAACTGGACTTGGTAAACAAGACTTGTCCACATTTTCTCCAAAACGAAAAGGAACTGTGAAATAAAAGCTGTTTAAAAAACAAATTTTTTTTTAGAAAAGGTAGGAATAAAACATAATTGTATAAAATTTGACTGGATAGGATAATTCTTATTTTATACAAGAAGAAAATTTAAATGAAATGTAAAATATACACACACACATATGTTCAAATCTTGTGCAAAAATCGTTTTAGATTTCAATTTAAGCAATTTCCGGGTTTTAAATATTTAAAATAGTTAAAATAACGCGTTTAGATAGATTTAGATTATCTCTTGATAAAGAAGAATTGTATAATTTTTTTACTGAAGTACAGCAGCACACATATATACATCTAAAATATATTTCTATAATTTTCTAATTTTTAATAGAATATTTATTATCGCTTACGTTAAGTTCGTAAACAGTCGATAATTTAATTAAAACTTTCATTAGTTATGCTGCATAGCTTTTCGCTTATATAAGGATTTTTAAACTAATAATGAATATAGTCAGTAAAAAAGTGTTTACACATTTAAACATGATCTTTTCTTTCATTGTTCTCGTCTACATTTGCTTAACTCAAGAAATCGATATCTTTGATTTTTTTTTTAAGCTAGAAATTGTATAAAATTTAAAATGATAAAATATTTAATAGGAAATGTTGACAAGTTATTGGAAAGTTGATCTTTTCTATGACTGCATTCGCAACTTGTCAGCTCCATGATTAAGGCGATTGCAAAACACTCGACAAACAAGAAAATATAAAAGAACTTTAATTATCATTCAAAAATATTATTTAAAAAATGATAAATTACAAAATTGTGCACAAACAATATATAAAAATGTATATATACATTATACATATTAATACACGTATACATATATATACATATATATTTATATATGTATTTATATATATGTATCTCTCAAGACTCGTATGTTATTATCTCATCCTTCTAGTTTCCTATATTTATTGCTTATATTGTTTTTAATATATGTTTACTTAATTAAATGTAGAAAAGAAAAACAAAATGTAAAAATTTAAAGATAACGGAATGCAATGTTATATCTCATGTGTAATTATTAATTTTTAAATTTAATAAGTACACATGAAATGTGACAATTGTTATTCTGTTGTTTTTACCGTCAGTACTTGAGCTCTCTAGTTCACGTGACATGTGTTAATTATAGATTTTCAATATACTGGCGGGGAATTTTTTTCGGAAACGCAATTTTTCATCAACATACATACCGCCACCTATCGGTGATTTGAACGAAGCGATTTCCGCGCGCAATATTTTATTTCGCGCCACTATAATAATTCATATTGTATGACGTACAACACACGGTAATCGCGCATCGTCGACGTCGTTCGTACGAAATAGTGTGCCAAACGATCGTTGCAGTACCTCAATTAAGGTAAACATACCGGTTACGATATGGTTGTATGTTTGTTTGCTCACGATGTTTGGGTTTACGCACAGTGTGGAAATGCATACGTTACATTGTTTGCATCGCGGCGCGAGACTCGTTATATAGTTTTTTTTTGTTGCTCCAACGTATGTACATCGTCATGTCGAGTATTGGTCAATTGTGAATCGGAGTGGCAAGTGCTTCTAATTCCCAGTCGTGGTCGCACTAATGAGCAGCGCAATCAAGTGAAAGATTCGAAATCTAACACGGATCGATTTGTCACTGATACAACTCGATGATGACGTACTGAAAAACATACATCGCTATCAGGTAAAAAAAAAAATCTGTTATTGTCATATAAAAATATATTTTTGCATGATAGAGTGTGTATATAACAAACTCTTTCGGACGAAAATCATCAATGTTTAAATAACAGCAATAAATATAACGTAATTATTCCATGAAAAAATGGCGTTTCTACAATAAAAGTCTTGGAAGGAAACTTTTTTCTCAGGGAGAGAGAAAAAGTTCTATCGGAACATTATTAAAAATTATGTTTATTTTGCGGAAAAGCATTTTTGTATATTTAATGCGATAATTTTAATGCAATAATTTTTTTATTTCAACTTCAAAAAGAACATTCCTCGCACTGCGCGCGGATGTGGTTGCGCGTGAAGGTAGCGCGAGACGTGTATCTCTCGATAGTTCGATAGATCGCGTGAAAGTAGAAAAAGTCTCGATCCCAAACGCCGTTATTTTGCGTCGCTCGTCATCTCCGATCCCGACACGCGGAAAAGCGCGCGAATTTACGCGTCGTGTGAAGTTTCGCGCCGCGGCTTTTTGGTATCGCAATTATATCGGGCGTGGGGCCGGAGATTGAGTCCGGGCTCATAACTCTCGTCGGTCGTAACGTTCAGCTGCAGGCCGTTCGTTCGACCATGCCTGCATTTCATAGGCCGCCAGATGTTACGCGTCTACATATCAGCGCGGCTCACCACTTCAACGCGAACGCGCGGTACGTACGTATTCATTACTAAATTACAAGCAACACGAGTGAAAGAGAGAGAGAGATGTGACGCGGCTGTGCGAAACAGAGGTTGGTTGAACTGCGTTTCGACCGCGAATCGCCGATGGCACGTAAAACAACGGCGTCGACGAGCAGCTGTTTATTCAGCTACGACGAAAACCCCGTGGCATGTGCAACCACCTTCCCGCATCTTGCGCAAAAGTAATTGTCCACTTAAACGCGCACGAATTTTACAATTTAACGAGACAGCGAACAATCAATATGCTTGTTTAATTGAAAATGTATTAAGTATAAAAATTCTTTAATTACCATAGAACGCACGTATAAATCGGGTTTTTTGAATATTTCAATTGAGCTTTTTCATTTGCTATTCTGATTGCCTTTTGATTAGAAGTATGTATTTGATCTATTTTATTACTACCACAATATATTTTAATTAATTATTTTATTAAATTAAATTTATATCCTTGCCGGATTATAATTTCTTCAAATTTATTTATCATTCAGCAATCAATTATCCATAGAAATTATGATGAGGGAGCGAACAATCAATTCATTACTTAACCCCTTTTGGGCTTATCTCATTTGGGATTATACACCTCCGGTCGCTATCTTCCCGTCGCGGAAAATTGCTCGCGCTCCTCCTCTTCCTCAAAACAATCTCTAAACAATCCAAATTAATTCGAGCGGATGCGCGCGACGATCGCATTTTCTCCTCGCGGATAAATCACGTGGGGCAAAGAGAGAGCGAGAGAGAGAGATAAAGAGAAGGAGTATTCGAAGAGCACACGGACTTGTAGCGAGCGGCTACAGGCGCGGCGATGACGAGGGGTGGTTTCTAGGAGGGAAGGGGGAAGGGTTACATTGTCTGGGGAAGGCGAACACTATTTGCCGGCAAAGTAGATTAGGTCGGTATTGATAGAGACGGAGCGGCGGAAAGAGAGAGGAAGTAATAGACCGATAAGGGTTGAAGGAGGTTGGACGGCGAGAAGGAGAGGAAGCTAGATGAGAGAAGATGGAGGATAGATGAAGGTGAGTTCTCTGAGACGGCCAATATAGGATGGGATATAGCAATAGAGTTTCGCTTACGAGGTATAACCGCGTTAGACGATGCCCTTTGTTGTATCAGTGCGCCGAGACGCGATTGCCTTAAGTTCTGATCTCGCGAGATGTTGGATGACGGTCCAGGAAGACGAACGTCGGCGCGATCGGTGTTTCTTTTTTTTCTCCAATTTCACGCAATTCCTCGACTCGAACTCATATCAGCGATATTCGATTCGAGTGAAGTCTATCGTGACTGATTGTAATTTGCTAATGACATTTTTGTGCATGTACAAAGTTACGACGTACACACAAGGTTTTAAAATAAGTCTTCAAGTTTTTTCTCTCTTTCGAAACTTTATGTTACACATATTATACAGAAGAATCCGCTCGTTGTATACATCGATTTGTTATCCGGATGCGACTGCGTCGTAACATTATCGGGAATCAAGAAAGCCGCAGTTCTTCTTCGCAGATCGAAAGAGTGTTTCAAACGCGCAACCGCACTTTTCGAATGCGCTACTTTTATTGAATCGAACATCGTCACGAGGTTTTCTTCGCGAATCGTTTTATTGCGCGCTTGAAGCCCGCAAGCTGTGCATATAAAGTAACTCTCGACGTTCCTCCTTGCGATTACACGTACATCCTCCTTACGCGCGTATTGGTCCCATGTATTTTGCTGTACCGTTTTTTTTCTCTCTCCTCCTCCTCCTCCTCTTTTTTTTTATATCCCGCCGGTGCACTTAGGGGTGGGTGGCACATACCGTCACGTCTGGCGGGTTAATCAGAATTTTTACGAGCTGCCCCCCGAAACTCGGTGCAATCAACATCAAGCTTTACTGCTGGCTACTAATGCGCCGGTATTGCGATCCATCAGCACGTGGTAGCATTTTACTATGCGCATTCGCCACAACCGGCTTCCGTCTGTGTCAAACCGGCGTGTATATCCGCCCTTTTTTTTCTTTCATTTACTTTATCCCGATTGATCGCTGAATATCGATATTTTGTTTTTTATTTTTTTTTTCATTTTATCCTCCGATTAATCGTTGAATATCGATATTTTGCTAATTATTTGCATTCTTATATTCGCATGTCGGATGGTTGGAGCTGAATGTACACATATGTATGGCGCTAAACGGACGATTATTGATCGCAGATAACAGTTTCTCGCAAATGTCAGACACCGAAAAGAATACGCCAGAGGCGTTGTGACGACATTGCACTTTACGTATAGGTTACCTATTAACTTTACAGTTTCACATAAATTATTGATCGTCCGCAACGTCGACCGTCAGATTTCGCGGAGTCAAAAAATTTTTTCCAAGTAGATGCTCGCGACGTAGGTATCGGGGCTTCGCAAAATTTTTTTTTTTTCGTTCAACATTCATCTCTTTCTATTTCAGATTTTTTTTCTCCTGATGTATAAGCGAACGCGCGTTTTCGGTCACACGATAGTTTGGAACGATAGAGACGCGCGCGAGGAATATAATCTTATTCTTCCTCGTCTTCTTCTCACGTACAAGACATCTTTAACTCCTTGCACGCCCTAATGTTACATCGCTTTTTGTAGCTTGCATGAAGTTACGCACTTTTTTCTAAAGAATTGAAGCGAAAGAAGCGGAGCGGCGGTCGGTGGTACGCGCCGCCCTTCCGTCACGAAGGACTTCGCGAGAGGGTGTAAAAGGAGGAGGGAATGGGTGGAGGAGGGAAGCGCACGGCGTAGCAGCGTATAATACATAATGTTCTTGCCGCCCCTTAGAATGTACAAGGTTTCGGTTCGTACATCCATCTCCCGCGTCATAAGCACGCCGACTAAAACATCGTCGATTTTTCTTGCATAGGTGTTACGTGTTTTTGATAAATGGCTGCCCGCGCGATCTCTCCCGCTCCCGATCTCTCTCTCTCTCTCTCTCTCTCTCTTTCTCTCTCTAACTCTCTCTTTCTCTCTCTTTCATCCTCACATCATTCTCTTTCTCGGCCTTCTTCCGACGTCATTGTTCCCGAAACGCACTAATATTCACCTTCTGCAACCGCATCCGGTAGTCTGATATCCGGCCTTTTAACGAGCTCCGCCGTTCCTTCTTAGCTTAATTCTTTTAACCGTTCTTTTGAAAGAAAACGAGAGATCCTTAGCTCTTAGAAGACGGAATAAATTACACGGATAAAGTGCACGCAAGGTGCACTTTATTTTATCATATTTTTAATAGAATTTTTCAGACAATACAATATAAAAGTCTCACCTAAAATTTTTTTTCACAAAACTATATTTTCACGAGAGACAAAGTCCGTCCGCGAAGTAAAAAAGAACACAAACAGAATGATATCAATTTAGCCGCTTGATTAAAGGTACTTTTTTTATTGGTTATCGATTCATACCAATATGTCTATTTTGCGCGTGGCGCGGACGTTATCGATCATTCGCTTTATGACTAGTAGGACTTGATGATCGCAGCAGGAGGCTAACCGGAGGAGGAGGATATCGGCAGGATGAGCAAATGACTGGCGCAGCACGCGATCTTCTATTACTTACCCGCGTTAATTGATATTGATGTGACGTAGTCTCTTTCGAGAAAGCTGATCGATATTAATGCGACGCACCTTACAACCTTAATGAAGAAGCAAAAAAAACCGATTAAATTTCGATGTTTCTCTTCTCTCGTTGATCAACGCGCGCATCTCGATCTCGTTCCGCGTAATCATTTACATTTAGAAAAAAAAAAAAAAAACGAACGAAAAGAGAAAATGTAAGTTGAAAGAAGTTGTCTCGCGATTTTTTTTCCTGATTTAAACAAGTTCGAGGACGAGGTTAAAGAAAAAGGAGAAGGGCGAAAGGCGATGGGACGGAAAAGACTTATCAAGCGCATCGCCTTGTTTCTGGCAATTAGTCATGATCGACGTCACACGCCGAGTGTTTCCAAAGTCCATCGCGACTAATTGCCGCGAAGGCGACAGCCACGAAGTAGCCATCGGAAATTTGTCAATTGCAGGTAACTTTGGCTCGTTCCGCGCACAGTTTCCTCGCAGATGTTCCTGATAGGCCAAAGTTACGGTCTACGGTTGCGGAGCACCTTACTTCGACGACCGTTCCGTTGTACACCAATTTCTTTATCCCTCTCACCCACTTTCTTATCCCCTTCGCCTACTCGCCACTCAGTGCTTTCTTCCTGCGAGTCACCTTCGTTACTTTCTTCATTCTCTTACGCTGTCGAACGTCGGCGATCATAAAATCGATACGCTACACCTACAGCCGAATCCGAATCCAAAGGGAATTCGAACGTAAATTTCGAACGTAATGGTCTAAAAATTTTTGTCGTCATTCTCGTCGGTACAATTCGGGATGTAAAAAAAAATATTAAAAATATGGTATTTCATTTATATTTATATTTATTGGAAATATAATAACGTTTTGTCGTATCGATTAAAATAAATTTATTTAACTCTTCTCTCTCTCTCTCTATTTTAAATTGTGTAGATATTTAGACAGCGTTGATATTTAAAGAAATGACAGTAAAGTATTAAACTTGAAAAAAATAGAGAGGCAAACTTGTTCCGAGCATTTGGAAACAGCAACTCATTAAGTGTATTGCTACATAGGGGAACTACTTCGAAGATGACGGGGAACCATTAGTGAGTAACTAATTGAGGGGTCCGGACGTAAAACCTGGTAAACTCGAGTAACTGACATTTATGCAAATGTCAGTTACCTGATTTTACGTCCGAACCCCTTAATTAAACACAGTTGTCGAGAGAGAGAGAGGAGGGAGAGAGGGGTGGACATTCCAGAAATTCAACTGAAAACTCAAGCTGAAGAAAACCGTTACATAATTGCACGCAGTTTTCATGGCGTTTTCCGACAACTGACTTCAAAATTTATTTGGCGATTTTGCTGTAAAATGTATTTAAAACATTATCTATCTTCATTCACAAATAGATCGAAAGTTTTTACAGCGTTTTCGCGTGTCAAATAGAACACGATAAAACTGTGAACTTTCTCTCGCGCATCAGCTTGTCCAACTTGTTGAGAACAAGGAAGAATATTTCTGTAGGAAGTGGAGTACGAGCAGTTTATTTGTGAAAAGAGAGATAGAGAGAAAGAGAAAAAGAAAGAGAGACGTTTCCTTTTTCCTCTCTTTTCTCGGCGCGTATTTTACGTACGTACATAATTATTCCGAAATCTGCAAGCTCATTCTCACGTATCCCTTATGCGCGTATTATATCAGTAACTTCGCTCCATTCTCCGCAGCTTTCCTGTTTTAAAACTGTTTTAAGCCCATTTGAAAGGCTCCCCCGCTTTCAAACCCACCCTATTCAGAGAGCCGAGCTCATTGCCGGACACGGTCCGCTGGCAGCGTTTCGCTATTTTCTCAGAGCTCTCTCGCACTCTCTCGCGACGCGTCGTGTCCCGTCGCGTTGTCAGCCGGATCTCGCGCGTCGGCCACGTGACGTGGCACGTATACGCGAGCGTCGGCAGGCGTCGAGACGCCGCCGGAAAAGGGGCGTCCGCGGCTTTATGTTCCCGTTGGGAATTCCGTTCTCATGCCTCACGGCGTTTCGTTTCACGTCGACGTCCCGTTGCTGTACGTGAAACTACCGCAACGAACTACGCGCTCACACACACATACACTGCACACACGCGCGCGCGTACATGTACGCGCGCACGTTCAAAGCCGCCACTGTCAGACCGGACACGAAACTTGGCTGGATCGCCTGCCGTGATCCAAACGAGTCACGTGACACGCGATACGCGTGTCAGGATCGGCTCCGCGAGACGCGATCGCGTGCGCAGATGTATTAGCAGATTGTTGTTGCAATTTAGCGTTATGTGATTAGCGTGGCGCACGGCGTGTAGCACTTAGCAAATTGGCTCAAATCAAATGTTAACAATATTTGAATTTGTAGCGTTGTAATTTTTAAATATTCGTTTGCGAATATTTTAATTGGTAAAACTTGTCAAATTCATACGTCTTATTTTGGATTTCTTTTCTCACATTGGATATGTACGTATAATCATAAAAAAGAAAGATTAAAATGATAATGTGAATTGTGAGCAGCGAATGTGTGGATTGTGTTGCAGAGAGCTTAAAGAATTCCGTAACGTCCGCTAGGAGAATATAGTATCGAATGTAAATGCAGCGTGCAGAAAACTCGCCGTCGGTGGAACAAGGAATCTGAAGTTTACCGCGAAATTCGAGCGTCTTCGCGCGGCGGGAGGGCGAGCACGAGCACCCTCGAATTTAAGGATGCTCGAACAACTGTTGCGTGCATCCTTCGCAGCTTCTTCCGCGTCGTCTCTCTTTCCGCTCGACTGCTCGCGCAGCATGCGTCGCGACGCTTCGGAATATGCGCGGCGGATTCGCGAGAGGTCGCCGCGGGCGGATGGACGCTCGGCGTCGCGACGCGAGTGCCGAACGAGTGCCGTCAGTTTGCGTCTGTCTAGGGTCGCGACGTCCTCGTTCAACGTGCAGTGCTACGAGACCGCGCGCCTACCGCACTTCGCGATCGAACAAACGATCCTGTCTTCGCAGGAAGGAATCATCAGCGTCGCATTTCGCATTCGCATCGCATCGCATCGATCGCGGGATCGAGATATAAAAGTCACGTGATTCGTCACGTTCATTTGAACGGTCGTTTGCGATCGTTTCGGCGAACGACGAGGTATTCGAAGAGGTCTGAGAGAACCATCAGGTGTTCCGCGTGAAGACCTGAAATCCTTAAATTTTCCCGGAATCCTTGAGGATCGTCAAAGAAGCCCCAAGATAAGTCGAGAGTTCGCGAACACTGTAAAGAAACTCGGGGAGCATCTGAGATATCTCGCGGAAGTTAAAGGCAATTTTGCGAGAAGAGACTCGCAGATTTCTAAAGAAGAAATGGCAAGTTGGTCGGCAAAAAGGATGGGAGAAGTCGCGAATTTTTAAGAAAGCAGATGCCGCAAAAATTCCAAGCCGCGTGAAGAAAAGTGTTTGGGACGTTTCAGAGGAGTCACCGCGGATCTCACGCAGAAGTCTCTCCCGAGAGTCTTCGAAGACATCTCGTAAAACAAAAGATCAAACATTGCACGGCACGAATTTCAAATTTATAAGTTTCCAGTTCGGCAAAGAAAAACTTGTGTACAACGACTATGAGACGACTTTTACATCGTGCCAAGTTTTTGTCACGTGGCCGTTGAATTTGACTTTGAGAATTTACATAGAAAGCGTTGTATTTTGCAATATCGAAGTAAAACAAGCTCGGCGTTTGTGCTGTTCAATCTTTTTTTACATCCTGCGGTATTTTAATGAAATTTTAAGAACAATCTTTTACCGGATCAATTTAAACTTCGTCAGAAAGTACGCCACTAAAGTATTAACGTTAGTGTCCGGCACGCTTTTGCGACTCGTCGACTTCTTCGCCGAGAACTACTTTTTTGCGGTGTCTTCGACACGAATTTTCAGAGCTCTGACGAGTGTTTTCTTCAGAATCCTGCTCGAGTCGCCGCCGGCGAATATTTTCGCTATTATTCTAAAGTGAAAAGACTCGACGTTTAAAAGGCTTCTCGGGTTATATCCTGCCCCGTCATGATTCCGAAGAGTCCTGTTTGAACAGTCCTGAATACAGTAAGAGCGACATAAGTGGAATTATCGAAGACCAATAGGACCTTGAAGTTGATCGATCTACGCCTGATATTTTTGAGAAATCGAAGAATTCAATTCAGCGACACTCGACTTCGGAGGACAGAAGGTAGATGGATCTATTCTGATATCTGACGGGATTGTTCTCTCCACTTCAGCAGTTTCGGTGAGTACTGACAGTCTTAATTATGTTTGCATTTTGCACAGAATATTGAACAATCAAGTATCTGCGTCAGAACAACTGTCGGATATCAGTAAATTTAAATTTGTTTTGCTTTTTTTATTTTGCATCATTTTATAAGTTTTTTATTTTATCACAAGCAGATACATGAACAATATATAACTCAGTAGAATTTTAAAGAGAGTTGGTATATTTTTGAAGTGATCTCTTTATACTTGTAGATATAGACGATAGCAGTGACGTAAAATCAGAGTATCCGAAAATAGGAAAAATGTATTGAAATGTTATTTGTTAATCCATGACCGATCCGAATTTGAGCTCATGAAATCCAGGCGCATTTACGGATTCATGAACTTTTATAGTGCAATTTATCACACGTCCCACGTACACATCCCTCGAATATAAACCGCCTCGTATTGTCACTTGTTTCGAGAGTGACATAGTTTCACGTAGTAATAACATAAATATTCAAATATCTCCGCCGATGTAAATATTCCAAAACGTACCAAAGTAATAAAATAAACATCCTGGGTCGGCGAAAAATCTTGAAATATTCGTTGAATGTATTTAGCCATTTGGGAAAAAAAAATTACACAGCGCGGCGGACAAAATCCAAGAAAGCGACAATTCGAAACAAGCAAAAAAAAAAAGATCAGCGAGAAATGTTTGCTGATATCGATTTATGCGAATCCACAAATTTAAGCGAACGAAATTCAAACGCATTTACGGATTTGCGAACTTTAATCGCGTAATTTATTACACGTGCCACGTTATATGCTCGGATATACATGGGCGCGTCGTATTGTCGCTTGTTTCGAGCAACGAGTTAGATTACTGCTGGGGTGAACTTCACAACTTAATTCTCTTTTGCACGTCGCAGCTGCGAATATCAGTCTGCGCGATTGCTCGAGTGCGAGCTTACGCGCTTTACGCGCCTCGCAAAATCTCGGTGCTTGGTTTGAGCGACTGAAAACTTGACGCTAAACTCCTGCTCCATCATCTTTTGTTATTTTCTCTCTCTCTCTCTCTCTCTCTTTCTTTCTTTTTCTTTCTTTCTCTCTTTATCCTTCGTGGATTCTGATGAAACGCCGGACACACACACTTTTCTCACATTAAAAGGACGGAAAATTCGTTATCAATTTCTGCTTATCGGGACGTGCCGTCGCTCCCGAATAAGGATCCGTTCATCCGCTCGGACGAGCCTCTGAAAGTGCGCGCGGGGGATTAACTTAAAATCAGCGCCGCGGCGTGTACTGATTACGAACAATCGTAATTAAATTCTTTCCACGCTAATGACTGCTGGCACTTGAGCTCCGTGCAAATGATATTTAAATTAGCACGCGTCTCGTATACTAATCAAGCCGAACCTCCTCGTCGCGAACGTGCTCTCTTTCTCCCGCAGAATTATTAATTAATATCGCATTACAATCGCATCAACTTCGCGTGATTTATCCGGCAAAAATCGGACGCCCGGCCGTCGGACCGATTGAATAATAATTTTCATCGCCTGCTTGTTTTCAGAGTTATTAGCGTCATTATGTTTCAAAATTCATATCACTTCCGCATTTCAACGATAATTTCACGAATACAATTGGACTTTTCTCTCTCTCTCTCTCTCTTTTTTGTGGGCAAAAAATACACCGACAAAACTTCTTAAAGTACGAACAATTAATTTCTCATCTGATTAGCTTATGAATTTTTGGGACGCGTGTGTAACAAATAATCTTTTTTTATTCTAATTTATGTACATTATATTTGTGAAAAAGTGGTTTCTTTTTAAATTAAATTTATTAAACTGTTTGAATAACTTTTCGAGATCTTCTGCAATAAGTAGTTACAAATTTTTAAAAACCTAGTGTATTTATTACAAAATTAGATAAGAGAAAACTACGTTTCGCACTCAGATATTTCGGACTAATAACGAATTATTTCGGACTCACCTCCGCACGGCCGTTTGCGTCAAGATAGCGGAAATATTTCGCGCGGTTTATTAGAAGCGTGTTTACAAAACGAGGATGAGTGGCTTTCTCGAGAAATCGTTAAACAATCGCGATTGTTTACACAGAACCTCGGCGAACGTTGCAGTTGCTCGCCGAAGCAGCCACTCTGCCGATATTCGTCCGCGAAAATAGTGTTTCGGAGGCCGAAGAAAAACAATCGATCGCGAGATCGATGTTAACCATAAGCTTCATTTCGCGCAGATGCAAATACTTCGAAAAATCAGTAATAACAATCGATTCTACTTCAAAAACTCAAAGAACCGGAAAGTTACTGTGTGTGTTCGTCTCTCTTCTTCTTTCAGCCCGAGATTTGTTAAAGATTATAATTATTAGAGCATGTTTTGCGTAAAACATTTTTACAAAAAAAAAAATAAATAAATACACGTTACATGATATTTGGACTTTTTTTGCTCTTTTCGCGAGACCATATTTCGACGTAGGCTCGTATTCAGGACGCGTTAACAACGATCTAGAGAGGTGTCTGTTGAATATCAATGAATAGTTTCAAACCTACGCAATTGATTAGTCACGCGTGTGGAATTTTATCGGAATATTAGATATATGGGGAACAGCGCAATTTGTTGACCGTGAAATTGTGTAATGAGAAGAATCTAAACGACATTCCGACATTATGTTTTTCAAAATATCCTCGAAATACGTCATTTCTATCGCAATGTTAAATATAAACTCGAAACAATGAATTTTGGCACAAAATGCGGCAACATAGTCCGAATGGAGGCGAAAGCAGTTGCATTCCAGGTGCGCAGAAGTGCATCTCGAATGCAGCCGGTCGACTGCGCAACATTCCGCAATAGCTGCGGTCATTTTGAACACGCTGGGTTAGCCAGGAATGTTAATAGAAAATACTCGGTGTCTCCAGACTTTAATTATGAGGCGCGAATGGAGATCGCGCGAGGGAGTCGGACGCAAAGAGAAAGAGGGAGAGGGGGGAAAGAAGGGGTGAAACGGTTGGAGCGCGCAAGAAGGAAGAAGGAAAGGGATAAGAGCCTCCCCGGTGAAGTCTTGAATTACGAAGGGTGAAAATCGTGCCGCTTGTTCGACGGAAGCGTCGCGTTTACAACGAAGAAGGTGTTGAGAGAGGCGACGCGATCTCGCTGTGTTCGCGAGATGCGCTGGAGCACAAAACGGCGGACTCGGAAGAATTCTGAGCATTTTAAAGAAAATACGTTGTGCGTGGAGAAAGAGAGAGAGAGAGAGAGAAAAGGAGAGAAAGAGATAGACGGAAAATTTTGCGAGAAATGAGGAAAACGTAGGACGAAAGAGAGAAAAGGAAGAAAGTGGACGAAAGATCGAAGCGCGTTGTGGAAAGATTACGAAAACATGGAGAACGCGAGAGAAAGAGAACGAGGAGATAAGGTCATCTGAGGAAGCGAGGGATTGGGAATGCCATTGTGAAGTCGTACGAGGTAAGGAGTTCTCCGCGCTGCTTCTCTACGTGCGACTTCGAGCCAGGTCGATTCTCAGGGTTGATCTTTGAAACGAGCGGCCGGCGCGCCGCAACGTTAAATCCGCGATTAAAATGCATTGCGTAAAATCAGAGGGGCGGCTTGCGCGTTTCTCGTTCCCGCTCCCTGCGCAGCGAGTAAATTACATAGCACCGTCAATCCGACTCGGATTTCTCCAAAGCCTCGAGTTCACGCGAGACGGAGCAAAGCAGAAACAGGAGGAAGTAGAATAGCGCAAAGCGCTCAACGAAGCAAACGGAGTAAGGAATAGAGGCGCGCAACATACCGCAAGAACGAGCATGATAAGAAGACCAAACCAGAATGTTGACCAAGAAGAACGAGTGAAGACAAGGCACGGCAGGACAGTGCGATATATTGCAAAGAAGATTAAAAGAAACGGAGCAATGCAAAGTAAGCTGAGATGAAGCGATGTGGAAATGGAGCAAAGTGAATAAAATACTGTGAAGAGACCGAGAAAGGGAGAGAGGAAGAGAGAGGCAAAGTAGAGCGAAATAAAGAAAACCGGAGAGAGTCGCGGAACGAGGAAAGCAAAGCGCAAAGAAAGTAAGAGAGCAGTGAAGAAATACGAAGAAAATTAAAACAATACAAAGCGAAGTATAGAAGCGTAAAAATGGAGGAAAGTGGAGTGAAATAGAATAACATAAAGGATAACAAGACGTGAAATAAAGCAAAGTCCGTTGAAACAGAAGTATGAAACATAGAAGAAAACGTTCGCGGAAGCAAACTGAATGCAGGGTACAAGCTGAATGCAAAACAAGAAGAGAGTAATGGATATTATTTTATTAATTAGTCGATATTTCCGCTATTGCGTTGAAAAATATTTTATTGGAAAGTTTAGTACTGCAGCGCTTAGTGAATAAAATGATTAAGTGAATAAAATGATTTGGAGAATGGATAAACTCTAGTTTTTCTCTTTATCAATTATCCGTATCAGATAATTTAAATAATATGTTATAAAAACTTATATATATAAAACACTTATATATAAAAGACAACGCAAGATGTATATAATGAAATGTACAGTGTAACGCAAGGCTAATTATACGCGAGCGTTAATTAACGTGATATGTATTTACGAGTTAGTGATTGTTTAACGGAGTTTTTGGAAATAATTGCGAGGCAATTTATATTATTTAGGCGCGCATAAAGGCGTCGCTCCCGGGTGCTGATAATGTACGCACTTGGCGAGGAAAGGATAGGAAGAGGGAAAGAGAAATAGGAAAAGGAGAAAGAGAGAGAGAGAGAGGGATAGAAAAAGAGAGCGAAATGGCAACAATGAAAATTCGTTATCCGTTGTAAAATGAAATTTACGCGCAGGGCGCGATACAATGGATCATCTCGATCCAAACGTATCGCTTTTTGCAGTCGCGGGTCGAGAGAGAGAAAGAGAGAGAGAGAGAGAGCTCAACAATTCCGCTCGCAAGCTGCGCGTGAAAGATGTGCCGTGCGGATTTATCCGCGAGCGAGTCGCCACAAAAGCCGGCCGCCCCTTTCGCCGCTCTCGCGTTTACGCACCAAAATGCGTGCTCACAAAACTGCGCGTTTGACGTTACTGCGCGCGTGTTCACGATCGCGGACTCAAAAGAGAGATCTGAAGATTTAAGGGTTTTACACGTTTTCCTCTGACCCTGGCATGATGCGCGCACGAGTCCGAGATTGTAAAGATGCGACGCGGACTCCAAAAGCTTCAGGTATTTAAGGATCTAAAGCCGTGTAACACGGAGTTACTCCCGGAGTGAATTGCTGAAAAGAGCCGGCCCCTCTTTTATATCCATTTCGCTTTTTATACTCTGAAAAATATATATATATATATACATATATATATATCTCGCAGATAAGTTTGATATACTTGCAGTTGTGAATGTTCTAGCGAGTCTGAGGATTAAAAGATTTAAAGGAAGAGTATCAATGAAACGATGCTTCTCTCTAACTTCTTACGTCCTCAAGAGTCTAAAGTTTATTCTCTCTTTCTCCACTCTATTGATTTAAAAATACCGAGCTTTGAAAATCTAAATGTTCTTGATTTCACAGTTCGCGACAGATCCAGCTAAATATTTAAGTACTAAGTAACAGAATAAACTCGCGAAGAGCTGACAGTGCTAGATTCACGCCGGAGTGCAGTGTGATTTAAATCTTTATATTTTTACTAAAAATCTGGAAAGCGTCGTTATTTGAGATGCTTCAAACTTTTAACTCTCAAATATTTAAGTTTTGAATATGTAGTTTCTTTCTGACAAGTGAGCGTCTTTAACTCCCCCTCTTCTCTTTCTTTCTTTTCCCCTCTTTCTCTTTCTCTCTCTTCCACTCGCGAAAATAGATAATAACCTTTTAACGATATCTCACGATTTATATTTGATACATTTATAACAAGCGCAATATACGTTCATTTTAGTTCGAAAAATGACATAAATATAAGTACAATGTTAAGCTTTACTGTTTTGAAAGAGACGTAGATAAAACTTAAAACTCATTTTTCAAAAAAAAAAAAAAAAAAAAAAAAAAACGAGATTATATTCGCTGACTCACAAAAATAATTTCTGCGGTTTTTTCTCTTATTATTACAAACTTCGATTATTTTACCCCACGTATTCTGACGGGCTCGCAAATTTATGAATCGTAACTTTCTCAAATATACACACACAATGGAATATTTTTAATAAAATATTAATAAAAAAAAAGCTGTCACAACGGGCGCGTAAGTCGGCGCCCCTTCCCCTCTCCGATGTAAGGACGAGCGTCCCTATTGTTTGCATTTCCACGTGTGTACTGCTTCTTGGAAAGTCGGGTCCATAATTTTAACGTTTTTGCGTGCCTTCGCGTATCTCTCTTTCTCTCCAGCTCCCGTGTTCTCCGTTCTCTCCCTTTCTGTTCCTTTATCATCCGAGAACGGGATGAAAGCTCCGACCGCATGAAAGCGCGCCTTTTTGCCCCGGGAAATAAAAATTACCATGTCAGACATAAACCGCTCTCTCTTTCTCTCTCTCTCCCGCTTTTTTTTCTATCATCCACATCTCTCGCAGACCTTCTTCCACTTTCTTCTGGAACCCCCGGGTCGTCTCATCACGAGTTCTCTATCCTCGTCTCCTCTCCGCGCCCCCCTGCGGAAGAACAAAGCTACGATGCAGGGGGGACTGATGCGCTTTATTAGCGTGCCCGATCTTCGCTCGGAGATGCTGGGAGACAGTACTCTTACTAGTTCAAGGATTTGTCAGAAATTCATGACGTCTCTCAGAAATTTCTCGAATCCCTCGAACTTTTAATTTGAAATTTAATTATTAAGATATCTCGAACATAAGGAAACGATGAGGAGAAAAAGAGCATATAATCAAACTTTTTCCGCGGGACGAGAAATTTTGTAGTCTGGATTTTAAAATCGCTGAATAATGTATCGCACATGTACTGTGGCAGGTTTCTCTTTCAACTTGGAACACTTTCGTGTAGTTCTATGTTCGATGTATTTTTTTTTCTCATACGCAAGCTTATTTGAGAGCTTATTATCGGATTTGTGAGGTCTGAAATCTACTCTACTTCATTGAGTACTTTCGCGAGTCAACTCTCTTTTTTTTTCCTCGTTCTAATCTTCTCCGTTTAGTAATATTTAACTGCTCGAAATTAGCAGTTATGTTTTTCTTCAAAGAGAGATCGATCGCATTTGTTTTCTTCCGTCTGTCTCCCGGATAGCTCGGGCAATCTTTTGTCTTTTTAATGAAGAGCCACGTCGACATCGGGCTCATGAGAAAACGGAATCGAATTCCGGCGACGACAGGCGGAGAGAAATCGGCGAAAGCTTAAAAGCTGTCATTCGCCGGCGCGGTTGCAACGGAGTGCAAGAAGTGCAACGTCGGCCGCGTCTCGTCTCGCATTTACACCGAGAGGGCGAGAGGGATATTCTTTCTCGGTTCGCTGGCGAATCGAGTATTCCGAAGGAGTTAAATAATTGCTAACTCCCGTGGAAACTTCTGCCTGCAGGCAGATCGCGCACATGAAAGATCGCGGATCAATGACATGGAAAATGCAAAAGATCAAAAGAATTTCGAAACGACAGATAAAATGAGAAACATTGGAAAAATCTTTCTGAGGATCTTCTCTCGGAATTTTTGATCTTGAGAAAGATGTGGGCAGAGAAATTTCAGCGCGAAAGCTAATCTGTAAGAGTGACTGATCGCAGAAGAAGTAGAGGTCAGAAACTTCTTCTGGTAAGGGTAAAGGTCATGATTAAAAACAGAAAAGTCGCAAGAAGAAGAAAAATGAACAAGCGAGAAGATAGAAACGTTACGTGTAAAGTACGCGGATTATTTGCGAATAATTACTGGAAATAAAAGTAGCGCATGCATTACAGTGTAACGAAATAAGGAAAAAAAAAGAACTGAAAAATTGAGAGATCATGAGGAGGAGGGTTGAAAATCGATGAACGGCGCGCGTCAAGATATCGATTATATTACGGGCACGTGCGTAGTGTCGATACAGTTTTATCGGCAGCGCAAGAACACGTGTACACGCAAAACGCATTTCGATGCTTCAGACAGTCGGACAGTTATTGGTACTTAGAAGAAGAGCATCGGAGAGCTATAAACTCTCGGGGCGATCGGAGGTTACGGGAGCGGTTAGAAAACCGTACCGGGGGGGAAGGAGGGAAGGAAACGATCGGGATGAGGAAGAAGGAGGATAGGGGAGAGTGAATGTCTCCGATCCGCGTGTGCAGGATGCATCTGCATTTAAAGTGGCTTGCGCTTGCCAGATACTCCGTTGCGAAATCACGTGATGCGTGATTTCTATTGTTTCCTTCCTATTCTTTCGCGTCTCGCATCGGATCGACGGCGCTTCGATATCTCGCCCAGGCAACATCAGGATTCCCAGCTTTCATTGGGATCCAGGATTCCGCGCCCGCGGGGCGAGCAGGCGTGACGAGGAGGGAGAGGGGGCCCCTCAGTGGATCGAGGATTTAGACTTCTATCCGTCGCGAATATTCCGCGTATCCCGCGCTGATGCAAATTTACGAGGCCTCTCAACGTCCGCGCTTTAAGATCCCGGGATTTTCAGAATTTTGGGACAATCTAGAATCCGGAATCTTATATTATATTTGGATCTCGTGAGAATCTCCCGGCGTTAACATTCACGCGATCTCTCTTTTTCAAATTCCCTAAGATACTTTCGATCGAAATTTCGAAGATCCACCAAAGATAGTTCGATGTGTTCGTGCAAGTGCCGTGACGACGTAAAATTATGCATTCTCAGTGTGACGAGCAATTAATTAAAATTTTCTCATACATGTGTGATTTTTTTTTTTTTTTTAATTTTGTCGCCACATTTACGCGACGTTTATCTTTCTTTGATCAATATTGAGACACATCTTTCAAAAACTGTACCTTGCAAAATGTTAGATTATCAAAACTTATCACGTCTGCTTTAATATGTTACCATGTGCAATTTTATTTCGTCTTTAACGGTTTTAATATTCAAAAGTAGAAATGAAGCGGTTAACACAATTTCGATTTGTATTAAACTCTGATTCAGCGGATTCGGTTTTACCGCGTATATATGCGTATATATATGCGGGCTTTCAACTGCGTATAATAATGTATCTCTCTCTGCGAGCTATGTGAGCATTTTCGGTCGAAGCGCAAGCGATCGAGCAAGAGATCGTTTTCGCGAACGGAAAAAGGCGGCCGGCGGCGATTAAACGCGTCGAAACGTGATACGAAATGAGAGCGGAGTAAAAAAAAAAAAAAAAAAAAAAAAAAAAATTATCATCGTCCTACGAAAACAGAGACCGCCGCGCTCTCGGTCCGAGCTCGCTCGCCAGATTCTGCGCGCTCGAGATAACTATGCAAATACGCTTCCTCGCTGGGTATACGCGCGCTGAGGGCTGACGACGACAAAACCCAAATTCTGACTCCGACGGCGCTAAAGAGAGAGAAATAAAGGTAATTCGGAGACCGGCGCTTCGAGTACGAAAAGCGGTCGAAAAAAAAGCCCCGCGGTTTTCTCTTCATCGTTTCGCGCGATATTATACGCGAAAGATCGCGAGAGAAAAACGGTTGAATAAACGGTAACGTTTTCGATAAAAATTCTTGGTTAATTGCTAATTGTTAACAGTATTTTCCCGGTATTTTATCTCCACGTTTTGACGGAACAATTTTGAAGAGTGACGCGTATTTTTGTTGTAAAATCGGTACGGTTGTATCAAAAGTATAAAAAAAAAAAAAAGTTAAAATTTCTATTTGCAAACGCGAGTAAAGTCCGATACTTTTGGAAAACTCTCGGGTTTCGATTTCTAACTGTCAGCTCCGGGTCTCCTTTGTCGGAGCGCATGAGGAAAGGAATAAGGCGACAGAAGAAA
The DNA here is from genome assembly GCA_014825685.1 of Pseudomyrmex cubaensis. NCBI lineage: Eukaryota > Metazoa > Arthropoda > Insecta > Hymenoptera > Formicidae > Pseudomyrmex > Pseudomyrmex cubaensis. Next base: position 17,957 of record QVOA01008965.1, on the reverse strand, counting down.
CACGAAGTGAATTCCATGTCGCGAAATCACGGAGCCGGTGGATTCTGCGCGCGGAATATGATAAATCGCGCTATAAAGCATATCCCGAGGGGTGGCGGCGCATCCGTGCGCACCTTGTTGCTCAGCCGATGACGCATGGCGTCGCGACACCATCGTCGCGTTTCCAGATTCGCGCATCATTTGTCAGCGGCCGAGCTACGCGCAAAAAAAATTCAAAGTTCATTCTTCCTTACATTCCCTCTATCTCTGCTCGCGATCGTCGATCATTCGCCCAACAATGTCGCTGACCGACGCGTGCCGGAAGTCTCCGATTCGCGAATCTCCCTTCTTTCTCTTCTTTTTCTTGTAGTTTTTTTAGTTTTTTATTTTTTTATTTTTTTTTATCATCCGCCGGGACGACATTTCTCACGATAATCGAGCGCGCGGAAAAGATCCGTGCTGATTTATACCGCGAATTGAAAAGATTCTGGTTCGTCGGTTTCTTACAGCCTGTCTGTGTCGATATTTTCTGTCTCTTACCGACGTTTTATTTGCATGCTTCAGCATTTAATGGCAATCGCGTGTAGTTTTACAGTTTCGCCCGGTTATCGAAAAACTGCTCAGTTAGAAGTGCTCACAATTTTCCAGATGTATATATGTGATATATTTTTTTTCGAGACTATATTTGAGTTTTTTTTTCGCGAAATGTTTGCGAACTTTCACGTCACAGTTAAATTTGTCGAGAATTGAGAAATTCGTTTGTAACGTTAATGTCTACGATTTTGAAGTCGGGATATGAGTTTTACGCGGGGAAACAGGTCATAATATAAATTCTATACTTAGAGAGGAATCAGATTAAAACATGAGAAAAATGAACGTCGGTATAAAACGGGATATGAGCGAGAGAGAGATATGAAACTTTGAATGCTTTTAATCTTTGAAACTCTTCGATCGTGTTTTCAACAAATTATTGATATTAAAAAAAAAAAAAATAAGGTGCGCAACGACGAACTTCTCGCTCTTATCAAATTTGTTTTGCACGGACGAAAAATTATTTAATCCTAGTCGCGCGCCATATGTTTGCAGTCGGAGTTTCGTTTGCAAGATTTTTTTTTATTACAACGTGTCGCGACGGTAATTGGCGCTTTTCGCGATCTACATGGAAAAGGATGAGGATCGTGACGCGCGATGTATCGCGCGCGCGGAAAATTTTGCCGGTTCGTATTTCGGCGCCTAACTTTTTATGCGGCGTTCTCGCGCGCGCGGCGAAATGGCGTAGTAAATCCTCGTTTCGCGAATTTAGTTTCAGAAGCGCGAATAATAAAGCGCGGACGTATCTCCGCTCAGCGTTTTACCGTCGTCGGCAGGTACGAATGTATTTCGAAAACTGCTTACGCGCCTCGCGCGCGAGTTCGCACGCGCCGCGAGCCAGCATTTCGCGAGACGCCGACACCATCTCGCGCGACACGAAAAATGATAAATTATTATTTCCAGTTTTTCTTTTTTAACTTTTTCATGTCACAAAAGGTATCGCAAAAAGTATTAGATTATACGTGATATTTTCGCATTTTTGTGAAACATATTTTCGCACTTGAATTGCTTGTATAAATCGTCACATGAAATAGTTTTATGTATAAGCTCGTGACAATGTTAGTAGAAGGCCAAATGCGATATGAGTAAAAAATGTTACATAGAATGTTGCTGTTACTATTTAATATGTCGACTGCTACATTTTTCTTCATTGTAATATCACAAGTAGACTTTAACTATCTCTCTCGCAATACAATTCGTCGGAATAAGAGAGGCATTACGAATATTCACAAATTTTTATATAAAACATAACGCACGTGTTCTCTGTGTAAGAATATTACGTTTTACATGTTACGGGAGAAATGTCTAAAATGTTAGATATCGTTTATATATGTATAAAGTATATTTTGGTATATTTGTTTATTGTCTCGGGGCAACGCGATGCAATTGAAAGTTAGTGAAATGCTAATTTAAAGCTTAATTAAATAAAACTGCTCGATATCCGATATTTTAAAAAGATATGAAAAAAAGCTTGCCCCGAAACAAAAATAAAGAAAAAATTAATTGCAAACTGATGAAAAGAAATTGCGGACGATAATGGAAGATTAAAATTATTTTCAAAGGAGAAAAAATTTACAGGGAGAGCTCAGGTTTCAATCCTTGATGACTCAAAATCTATTAACGCTTCTCTAGTAGTTCTCTGGGAAAAAAAATATATTTATCAAAGAATTCATAGATGAAAGGAAGTGCAAGCAACGTGAAACACTCTGTACGTAACTAAACTATCGCCTCACCTTAATAAGCTTTTATAGGCCGCAAGCTCACTGAAATTGAAGTGTTAGGCACTTCAGTGCTTAATAGACACCTAAGCTTGAAGTGGTCGGTCGTTGTGAAGAGATCCTTAGAGTTCCTTTAGATCTTCATAGGTTGTTAGTTTTCAGAGTTACTTTCATTTGTGTAGTTTATGAGACTTTTTAGACTGTTTAGGTCTTTGAACGAATCTCGCGATAATTTTCTAGATTTCTTCAGAGTCCTTTTGACACACAAAGTTTGGTAGATTCTTAAGATTCTTTGAATTTTCTTAATGCTATTTTGTACTACTTAAAACGTGGTAGAACCTTATTATTTTATGCGACAGAGACAAAATTTGCGAAGTTTTTTTTACGTAACAAAACGCGTGTGCAATTATGTCATTACGGTTAATAATTAATATAATTCAAACTTATGTTTTACAATGTGTATTATTTATCGACCTGTTTAGAAACAAACAAAAAATCTCTCAGAAAAAACTTAGTTCAATGAAAGCTAAACGTAATAACGTGCCGTTTGATGAAGCAACGCAAAACAATTTCTTCGTGCAACACATTTTCTCCTTCATTCCCTCTTCTAATTTAACAATAACGAGAAGCATAATGCAACAGAATCGGAACAACAAGCTTATTTACGTTTTGTAACAATTTTTTTCTCCCCACGGTGTTTCGCGTCGGTCGGTACTTCCGCTTTCGCTGGCGCGCGAAATCCACCCGGTCCACCCCTCTCCCACTTCGCGCTTTAAACAGGAGAGGGTGAAATTGAAGGGTGCCTTGGCGAAACAGCGCTAATACCGCATTCCACCCTCGAAAAAGAAGCACTCAGACCGTACCAGCTCGTGCCACCTTTCACCCCTTTTGTCCTCCCCCTTTTCGCTAATCCCTTCTCTAATATGCAGTAAAGAGACTCGCGTTCAAACTTCGCGCAGTAATTAATCTTAGAAATTACTCATTTTCGGAGTGTTGTGCGCGAGGCAAGATTTTTACTTCCTTTTTTTACTATCCTCTTTTTTTTCGGGAACAATGTCAATTGGAAATCGGTATTCTAATCACGAGTCACACAAAAAAATTATCGAAGCATTATATAAATATATATATACGTACATATATTTGTCGAGTAACACACGAGAGATTTATATATTTAATAATTAATTATTACATTAATGAGTAATTGAGTTATTACAGCGCATTTAATCAATCAACATACTAACGTATGTAGAAAATCCGAGTTAATTAACAAGTTGTGTTAATTTGTTACGTACGATTTTCCTTATTACACAAACTTGTCACACGAAACGCGAAAATAGATTTTTTTATTTACTTTAACGCATTTTTAACGCGAATTTTACAATTTAAAAACGTGCGGTGTATATAATTATAGAGGTTTCGGAATATAACCAAACTACAATATCGCGATATTGATAATCAATATGTAATCATAATATAATTACAAAACAATTGTAATTACTAGTGGGATCAATTCATGTTGGTGATTCTAATGCGATTCAATTGTTAAATTCCGTCACATTTGGATGGAATAGATTTCGAAATATGTATTACTTGGTATCAGAATTTGACGCTCAAATGGTTAATATATTATACGATGATAATACCGCAACACTGATACTAGATTATCATTAACATAATGTGACGATTAATTGTAATGCTAACAAGAAAAATCTCTACACAAAATAATATCTACGTTTGAAATATACATATTATTGAGCACACGCGCGAATCGATTACGTGAGTCCTGACAATTTTAACCTGTCGAGAAAATGCCGAACTATTGAGAATATCAAAATAGCACGAAAATCGGACGAACTATCCCAAATTCAATGAATAAAGAACTAAATCTGTATATCCTGCGGTGCCGTGAAAAATAAATGTGAACAAAATGTTTGATGAGATCTGATGACCACATTCATGTATATAACCGATGAGTTAATTATCGATGTGTGTGGGATCATATATGTATATATTCGTGTGTAAATAAAATCGGAAAGAAATGATAATAGAATGATAGGGAATAACGGCACGTTAAACGCGATTTGCGTTTACACCGGCGCTGTACTTTGAAACGGTGCAAGCGCAATAAAATTCCATTTCCATTCGACTATCTGATTTTGTTTATTGCTTCGACCATGAAATTGGAACGTCCACGCCGACAGGAAGTGCAACAACGGGCGCGGAAGAAACGCGTACGGGGCTGAGATTAATAGCCGCGTCGCACGTTAGCATCGCATCGGGATAATTAACATACCGTATTTACATAGACATTAGACAAACAGTTGATTAGAAAGATATAGGCGGCCGGGCGCTCGCCGTTGGCGTGCCGTTGTAAATACAGCTGGTATTCCAGCAGATAGCCCCCGTGATTCATGGGGGACAGCCGCCACGCGGCGGATCTATAGATCCACCCTCCGATACCGAGACGTCCTCCCCCTCCCTTCTCCCTCCGCCCTCTCTTCGCCACCGACGACTTCAACTCTCTCCACCCTTCTAGGGTGCCGGCGCACGCGAACAGTCCATACGTTTCACCTGGATAAGGCGCGTCCGTAATCTATGGATTACCCCGAAGAAGTTAATGAAGGTACCCCCTTACCGGGAGGGGGAGTAGCGAAGAGGCGAGGTTGTTGGGAAAGGAAGCCGTAATTTTGTCGGAAATTTAGAGGAATTATTGGTCAGAGGATTATGAGTCAGAGAGGATAAATAGCGGAGATGGACGATATGTTTTCGGATGCACAATTGTCAGATTTGACTTAAAATATCGCGTAAACCCGATACAAAAGATTTTTTTATTTGCAGTTCTTATTAAGAGTGACATTTAAGTATTGCTCGAATGAAGTATTTATATCGCGTCTGTTCGGGATAATGTCGGGATAATTGGACATTTTACTCGTTTAATTTTTGGAAGTGTTAAGTGCTCGATAAATAAGAGCCGCGCGTGCGGAAGGAAAACGATATTACTTTCCGATACTGTGGCCAATAAGTGGACTTAGAAGCGGGAGCGACAACTGAAATATTTATGTCGCAAACATATATATATATATATATATATACACATATATATATATATATATACATATATACATATATATACATACATATGTATTTAAACACATACATACACACGCGCGCGTCGATATGAACAAAGTGTGCGAGAACCGTGGCGGCGCATTACGCGGTTATATACGCGCGGCGATTACTCGACGTAAGACACAAATCCGATACTCCATCATAGCGCGCTGCTCGCTTGTTCATGGAGCCATAAAGGAACGTCGCGATAACGTAAATGATGAAAACCGAGATGTACGTGCCGCCGGCGACGAGCGGTGGTTTTACAACTCAACCTCCACCTAGGTATATGTACATATATATATGTATATATATTTCTGTATTTTATCGCTCGCGTGTTATTTAATTGTCATAATTGTTCCGCGAAGGGAAGAAATTTCGTCTCACGAAAGCGCTCGAAATCTCTGTGTATGTGTTTGTTACACTAAACTAATTTAATTTTTCATTAATTACATATTATACGCATGATATTAATTTACTCTATTCTGTCCGCGCATAATGCGCGCGAAGAGACTTTCCCGAAGTAAACAAATCGACTTTCACTGTTTGTGTTTATTATACTGAGGAAAGTTTTATAACTGTTTACCGCACAGAGAGGCAGCAGAGTGTTTTTAAAATCATTATTTCTTTTCATACTTTGTTTTCATGTTGGAATGCACTTCTCTCTTGCAGAACCATATTTTAATACGAAAACAAAATCAATTCCAAACGTAGGTATCTCCTCGTTTTTTCGCATAGCGTTTCTTTATACGTACGTTTTATTATATAATACCCACGTATCAAAAATTGTGTAATTCAAAAATATTTAGAAAATAGAATTTCTTCTGTATTGAGAAACTCGATTTTTCGCGATATCTCTAGGGAGCATTGCTCTAGGGGGAGATTGCTTAGCGAAAAACGAGCACTGTGCGCGATATACCGCGAGCACGAATAACGCCGCCAGCAACAAAAGTCACTTGTTTTTCGACACCGGATGCAGTCGGTATCCATCATGCCTATACCCATCGCATTCGGACCATCGCGCGTATGCATTGTCCACGTGATTTTTATAAACATTTGAATCGTTTGTTTTGAAAAAGGCATCGGTCACATTTTTTGCCAAATTGAGTACCAGCGGCTCTCGATACTCCAGATTTGCTTTGTAATTGTTGCGTTAAAAAACACATGTTCTGTTCTAGAATTTCGATCCGGGTGAAAAATAACATTAGCAGTAGTTGCGATAACTGCGCAATTTTTTTCACGTGAATTGTTTCGTTTAGAAAAACTCGCTAAAATGAATGCTCTTTCGGCAACTAGCTTGTTCTGTGTGGCAAATTATTGAAAATAATAATAAAAACGGTTGAGAATTGAATATTAATTTAAAAACGAAGTACGCACGATTTATCGAACGCCGAACTGTCCGAACCAGGCTATTTTTTCTATATTCTCTCTCTTCGCAAATAGATAATTAAAGACTCGTACTGAATCATAAGTGACGGATCAGTCATAAAACATCGGCTAGGCATCTCCCGAAGGGTTCGCGTTCGCTCGCGACGAGTGATGGGTTAGCCGCAAGTAGGGCATCTATATCTTAAGCCAAACCCAACTGCCATGTTGTGTTCTATGCTGAAGCTGCTCTGCTATGTGTATTTGCAGTAATAACTCACAGATCTTTTCGTAAAGCGCGAGGTTATGTACACGTCTGGTTTATATCATGCAACACGCTGAAGGCGAGTTTATTTTCGGAATTACTCGGCGCGTTACTCGGCGCGAAAAGACGGGAAAATAATAATTATTGCACACAGTGACAAATATAAAACCACTCCGTGGCAGCGCGTAAAACTTTATTATTATTAAAGAGAACTTCTCGAGTGACTTCTCGTATCGATCGCGTTTGAACACACATCGATTGACACTCGAATCACGACGTAACGATTTGTGCTGCTTTGGCCCCGCGACAGTTATCACCCGTGAATTCTCGGAGCACTTCGGAAAGATGACCCTGCAATGCGTAATTGAGGGAATACTTTGGAAGGTCCTACGAGAATTCCTTAGCGCAAAGGTAAAAAGAGAGAAATTGATGTATGTGTTCAAGTGTGTAATGCATACGAGTCGGTTACCGAAATTAAGGTTCTTTGTTTTGTTAATTGTGGATATTTAACATCTCTAACGAACCGATCTATTTGAGGGAGAATTTATAAAAAAAGACTGTTAAAAAATAAAAAACGATACGTGTCATCAGTTAAAAAAAAAAAACATTATCACATACAGATGATCGCGTCGTGTATAAAATTGCACTTTCTGTCATTTAATCGCGATATAATTCAATTCGATAACAAAAAACACTCTCAATTTTGATTATCAAACGACTTTATGACAATTAACGTCTCGGTTGTAAAAGAGCGCTGAATATCTCATTAGTTCGACCACTAATATTTCTTGTTCCAGAGAGACATTCGTTACCGCGACACGACGTTCCGTGTCGCGCGTAATTATCGTAACGCGGCAGTAATTTCGCGATTTTTCGGAGGAATTCCGAACGTGGTAAATGTGCGAGAGAGCGCAGCCAGCACTCGCGGGCGTCGGCTCGATTATCGCAACTAGGGCGTCGCGACGCGGATAATAAATAATGCGACGCTAATAAAGCCGGCCGCGTGCACGGCGCGCACGATGCAATTTCACGTGGGAATGCGCTCGTCTTTTTTTTTTCCGCGCGGCGTCGCGCAGCGTACAGCGCAGTGCGCTATACAGTCGCATTGCTCGTTGTTGCGTGAAACTGTGTTGAGCGGAAAAGCGATGCCGACTTATGCAAACGACGCGCTTTACGCGCGCGTCGCGCGACGCGCTCAATGGACGAGGTAAAAGTAACACAACACCGTGCGAAGCCGATCACTGGATTTTTATTACATTATTTAAATACTTCGATGCACGCGGAAGAGTTGCGAGGAAATTCCTCGTGAACACTTTTTTCATGTCGTTATAAATAGAAACTGGTAATTTTTCTTCACTTTTATTTAGTTTTTCCTCATTTTTTTATACAGTCTTTCCTACAATGTTTTTATAGTTACTTTGTAAAAGTTTTTTTTGTTTTAGCAAAGCTTACGTGATTCTTTCCTCTCTGAAAATAATGCGCATATGTGTGTGTACATATATAGTTGTATAGTAGTAAAAGAGTATAGTTTATTTATTCGGAATCACTTTGCAAAACATTTTAGTTTTCGAAAATCATATTTTTTCAAAAAGAGTTTTATGAGAAATTCTTTTTACCAGAAATAAAATTGCAATTGAATAATTTTTGAAACGAAATATTTCGCGGATAAAGCCGTTATCAATTGCGCGATCAATAAACTATCCGCAAATATTTAAAATACCGCGACAATTAAAATATTGCATAAAATGTTCGCTATATTTCCGAGAACAGTTCCACACCCATTGCTTTTCCGTTATTATCTCGTAAAAAAAGAACGTCGCTTTTGCCCGCGTTTATTTTCCGAGAAGCGAAATACTTTAAATTTACAGGGAAATTTAATAACTCGCCGAACGCAGAGGGAATTTATATTTTTGTTAATTAATGCGCGTGCTTGCGTATCTAACTGCCGGCATCCTTGTTTTTCTTTGCGAGTTAAAAATGAAATGTTCAAAGCAGATTAAAAAAGGCATGGAAAAATATTTTTATCTAATCAACAGGTACGTCAGTGTCAAAAAACGATTGGTGGAATATATATCGCGATGAAATCCGACACTGTCATCGACCACTTTGCATGAATAAATATTTCGTCTTGTCTAATTTTATCGAAAATTTTCAATGATCGATGACGTCATGCCAAATATGCTAAACTCTGTCAGAACGAGGCCGAGTTAATCGATAACAATATTTATTTACAGATAATTGTATATTTAATCGTCGTTTATATATCACATTGTTGTTTCGTTCACATAACTCACAACTTTGTTATTTATCGATGATACTAAAACACACACACACACATACACACACAGCTCGAAATCCGGAGTAATCCAAACTATCGACATCACTACAAGTTTTAGTAACCGCGACTATGAAAAAAATAATAAAAAACACAGAAGTCAAAAAGATAGAAATACATAGTATTTTTGGTAAAATCTCTACAAAATAGAGAGAGAGAGAGAGAGAAAAAGAGACAGAATGTAAACGTTCATTCTATTTGTTTTAGAAAATTATATTAAAGTACATGTCTGTGATAAAATAAATAATTATTCTCTGTTTTTATAATTTTTATCTCTTATCAAAGAAAGCACGCTGTGTCATTCTTAGTTAGTTTTAAAAGAACTTTGCAAGACTTTGATTTGAAGCTTAGTGTTAACTCTTTTCTTCTCAGCGTAAACTGTAGTTTACGTCTACTTCGCGATTTATATCCGTTGCGAGAAGATCATTGTGGGTCTTTATTGCCCATTGTGAAGAATAGTTTGCAGATGCCAGTAACACTTCCTCCCGTTACAGAGCTTTCAAATATACTCGGGAACATGTGCCAGGGCGCACCTCACATCGTAATGTGTTGCTATAACATGTGGTTATTGCATGTTGTGTAAAGTGAGCTTTACGTGTACAAAACGTAATCACATGAATTAGAATCTTGTGAGGGGGAAAAAAACGAACACACACCACAGATTTAAATTAAAATGAACAGAGTAACAATTAAAATTGTTGAACCTTTTTTTATCTTTATTTCTGATGAAAATTTTGAAAGAGATAGTCTCATCAGTCAGTTTTTATTACTAGATATTATCGCGATAAAAAGATTTAAATTACGCAAAAATTTATATTAAACTAAAGCTCACGTTAAAGAGCATATTATAACCCGTGTCTAAATACATATATGTGTATAATTTAAATAAAATTGTGCAATTTTTAACGCTCAATATGTCGTGTTTCTTTTATGAGAATATTGACTCTGTGCATTTGACGAATACGAGACAATGCGATACTTGCAACCTCCCGCGTATGCATCCCCCAGCACGGCTGCGGGTTGCAGTCTCGCGAATACCGGAGATTTTTAGAACAACGTGAAATCCTTCATCCCTCGGAGTCTTCTCGGATTCTTCTCGTCTTTTCTCTCTTTCTCTCGCTTTTTCTCTCTTCCTCTCACTCTCTTCCACACTCTCTCTCACACACATTCTCTCTTTCTCTCTCTCGTGAGAATTACGAAATCTCCCAGCACGTATCGCGTATAATGCACGCTGGTGCACATCCGGGATGATGCGGATACGCGAATGCGTACATGCGTGAGTTGGTGCGTGCGTGTTTCACGTTCCGTCACACGCTCGCGCTATCGAGTTTACTCGCTCGCGTTCGCGAGCGCACGCGCGCGCGTCGGCTCGCTAAAATTTAATTTGTCCCGACGCAAAACTAGTTCCATCTCCATTTTCTACGCTATTTCTGAAACACGCAGCCTGTCTCGAGGATAAGCCGAAAATCGGAACAAAAAGCGGGAATCGCGAAAAATGTGAAATAAAATCAGAAGTTAAACCGAGATGGGGACTTTTCGGATTTTCCAAGATAAATCTTTGTCACTCTCGAAAAGAATGCGCGATAATAATGGGCAAAGTCATTCTCTCTTTTTCTTTCTCTTCTAACTCCATGTAACTCCAGTAACAGAAAGCGGTTTGCATTGGAACAATCGACATTCTCAAGTGAAAAGACTGAATTAGTTTCTTTTTTTCTTCTCTCTCGCGATAATTCTCAGCAAAGTATTTGCACAATTTTTAAACATCCTTTCTCCCTCTTCTAAAGATACAATGCCCTGTACATACAATACTGTATGTATAATACTTAATGATTTTATAATGTGCTAACGCAAGAATGCAGACGTGTAACGCAAGCACGACGTAAATTTTGAATCTTTCAAAGTGGCCACGATCACTGCAAGCGCACGTTCGGGAATGGACGGTATCGCTTTGTTTCCACAGCCAAATGTTTAAATATTTCACTTTTCCACCTTTAAATAAAATATCAACATTGTTACTGTCGACCTCGTACGTATATAGAGAAACTCTGCGACGTACATGCCAGAAATGCTCGACTGCATGCACAATGATTCAGGAAGATCGGAAACATTTACTTATTACAAACATTCGTACGTGCGTAGAATATTCATTAAGTTTTGAAGAAATTTCTTTTACGCGAAATAAATTTTTTAAGACTTTGAAAATTTACTCGAGAAATAAGAGAATATTGGGTAATATGTGCTCTACAATATATTGATAAAACTAGCCCGTCTAGAGAGGAGGGAACCTTCTTCTCCTTTCGCGGAAAACCGATTCATTGCTCCGCGGTGTATAGAAAGAGTAAACTTTTATTACATGCAGACAACACATGTAAAGAAAAATGAGAAGTGAAAAATATAGCGAGAAATATATAGCCAAAAAATGTATAGCCAGTGAGAATTTTCGGTAGATAATAAGGAAAAAGAGAATATACATATATAGAGCGTAATATCGTGAGAAAAAAATATAGGTATTAGTGGAGCATTGTGCATCTCCTGGTTCACGGTGTCTCTCTATCCGCGAATCCTTTCTGCATACGCTTGATCGAAGGACGACGGCATTCAAGGATATATGGCATCCTTGCATGCATTCTCGCGGAGGCTAATGTACGAACGTTCGTGCATTCGTTCTCCGTTTTATTTATTCGTACTTTTATTTCCGAGATAAACTCTCCTCTTGCCTTCCGTCCACGGCGTCTTCCTTCCAGCAGATTTCCGTCTTATTGTGTCGCCTCGCGTTTTCCCTGATAAGAGAAACGCTCGTGAAAGCAGCGCGTCGAAGGAAGAGGCGCGCGCGCGCGCGTCCCGCCGTTTCTGTCTGAGAGATTCCGTGAAAAAAAATACGTACACGCGTTAGAGCAAACTAACACAATGATAAAGTTGTGTGAAAAGAGAACCGAATTAAAAATTAATAATAGTGAAAATTAATTATATACAAAGAATAGCGAATGTAAATAATTTCTAAGAGACTTTAGAGACGTCGAAAACCTATCTTTCAAAAAGAAAAAAAAACAAGAAATGAGGAATACGAGCTATATGTAGGTTCTTCGTGTATGTAGAAAATTCACTTTATTATAAATATTTCGTTTTGATCTATTTAGTCAGGATCTTTATCAGTGAACTGATAAGACAAAAATATAAGAAAAATTTTTTAAGAAAAAGAGAATTACCAACATATTCAAGAATTACAATAAAAAAGATTATTAAACAATGACGTTATTAAACGATTTTCTACATACACGAAGAATCTGTACATAAACTCGTATTGGCCTTAGTTTTTGTTTTTTTAACTCAAAACAGCATTTCCAGTTATTACCTATCTTTCGATTCTACAAAAATCTCAAAGATTCTAAAACGTATGTACATACACACACACACACACACACACACATACGTATATACTGGCGCGCGTACGTATGTACATACATATGGTCCACCGCTTACAGCAACTGAACGACTAAGCCGATTATGGCAATCGATATGTCAAAAAATCACGCGTGTTTTAGTTATACTGCATACGATTGCAGATCGTTATCAATTCAGGATTCAAAATGGCTGCCGGCTTAAATCTTTTAACGATGTATAAAAATCTGAAGTACCAACTCACACATGAGCGTGCATTTGAAACAAATACACTCGACATGAAAAACGATTTTGAATGTTTTTTGTGCATTTTTATAGTAAATTTCTTTAAGTGGTGTTTGATTCTACTCGATTTTTTTAACAAATATGTTTTTTTAAATACTTTTTGCTCTCTATTTGCAGCTTCGGAAAGTTAGTTCGTCTGTATCTTTTATCGAGAAAATTATCTTGTTGACACTTTTGCCGCGAAACAAATTTACATTAAATCAAACAACTCCGGCACACTCGTGTGTATTAAACAATAGTAATAATAACACATGCAAATGCAACAGGAAACCCGAGCGGTTCGTTGTGGGAATTCTCTGCCGCAAGAGGGAATGGGGTTTGTGGGGGAGAGGATGGTTTCCGCTTGTTTAACCTTGCTGGATTAATTTGGCCGTTGTCGATGGACCAACTTCTCTCTCGTTCTCTCCCTATCGCTTTTTTTTCCTACATCCCGCGAAGATGCGCGTCGGGATTCGCGGCCTTGATTTATGCCGAAATCGGCGCCGTTTATTATCAGTCTCGCGCCCGTTCCCGCGCCCTCATCCACGTTCCCAATACCGTTGAATGTGTGCATGCGTGAAATTGGAAACGCAGACAAGCGTCCATGCAAATTTAACCCGTCCGTCTGTCCGCCATTCGACTCCCTGGCCGACAAAGAAGGAACTTCCGTATCTACCGCCTCTTCCCTGCCATCCCCTTGTCCTACCAGCAGCGGCTGTGTCTCGTAGACGGGTTCTCAGGGGGATGGAGGAGAGGAAGTCCGATGTGGGATGTTTTGGGAAATGTTGTGTATATACTTAGCGCGAATGAAAAGGGGTGGCAGGATGAAGCAGGAGATGAAGCGACTCTCTCATTCATCAAAATGCGCATATAATATTTACTGAAATCGAAATCCAAATTGAACGAATATATATTGTTAAATGTTTTATTTGGCACATTTTGTATTTATTGCTATTTGTTTTGTTACGGTATTTTATGAATATCTACAAAAATAAACGTATTAACGTATTAAATCTAATGAATAAATTACCGTATGAATTTCGGTTTATATATTTAGTACGTGCGTACACGTTATTAATATTTACTTTATCATACCTATCAACATTTACACAAAGTGTGGAAAATATCTGATATTTATTCGATCCTTTCTGTTTTGGTTTCAATTTTTATTCTGTAAACATATCGCACATGCGGATGATAGCCTAAGTAATTATTATCTTTGCTTACTTCACTTAATACTAAAAGCACATTCTACGAGCGTAATCAAGCGAAATCAATAACCCGCTGTTAATTGTTAATGAGGACAAAGTCACATAATCTTAGTCTTAATTTGATAATTTTCAACAATTTAATTGTTGAGCATTCGCTATTATCAGTACAATTGGCTTTAAATAAATAATTATTGTAATATAAAGTTACGCGGATTATTATTCCGGATGAGTGCCTTTTGTAAACAGACCGGTTTGGACTGCTTGGTAGATACGTAGTGTGCTTTAAATTCAATTAAGTTGTGATCAATTCACCGATAAAAGCGGAACGAGCTGTATCCACTTTAATCCCTTTATACTTCGATCTTTATAACTAGTTTTGTTATTGTTACGAGTAACGGTGGCATATCAAGGGGGTTGTTTCTTCTCTTCTCTCGTTATTTCGAACTGCGTTATATTCTGGATTTAATCCATTCGGATAGATTGAGGTTAAACACTCTCGGTACAATAGTTTCATGGAATTTCACATAGTAATTTAGAATTGTAATTGATATTTCCCTAGAAATAGTTTTATCTTTTTATAGAAAAATGGTGTACATTCTTTTTATCCGATAACATGGTTTTATTTATACTTGCAAGTTATAAAAGATTAGCGCATCCGTTGTTATTACCCGTTCTGACTAATTTGCCAGCGATTAGGATTTTCAGGTGGTGTGTTTAATCACTCTTGCTGCACCGAACATTCGATACTAATTAATTAGCCACTGTCACTTACCATTAGTGCGTTCGTCATTCAACGTACCTCCCTCGCGTTACCGCGTTTTGGAAATTAGTTTCATAAACGAGTGAATTTTTAATCAAATAAGCGAATTAATTTCACTCAATGTCCAGATAGTTATTTTGCATCAAATTTCGCGTACGCGCAATAGAACAATATTAAAAATTATTCAAAATCCTTATTGTTTCCCAATCGTTTTCTTCAATAATCGAGAAGTCGCATTTATTTTCAAAATTTCGTTTTCCCACCTCGATGTCAGAGTGCTAACGCTGCACTTTAATGAACACGTCGTCATTACGAAAGGATATTAGCATATGGTACACAGAAAGTGTTCATTTCGAGTCGTGCGCTGTGAGCGCGCGCAAAGATTTAACCGATAAACCGACTTGAATAAACTTGGCGATGTGTGTCTTAATACGCGTGCGAAATGCTGATGCACTTTTAGTGCATCAGCCACAGGTGCCTTAACGACGCGTGAAAAAGCTTCCTCTTTCTCTGTATTTCTCTTCTTTATTCTTTCTTTCTTCTACCTTTTCTTCTTTTTCCTTCTTTTCTCTCTCTCTTTCTCTTTCTCTTCCTCTCTCTCTCTCTCTCTCTGCTTTCTACGCAGATATTAAAATCAATACGGTATGCGTTTGACTGGTACACCGTATGCACCGCCATTACCGCATGCACCGGCCGCGTATGTACGATCCACCCTCTCTCCCTTCCTACACTCGCTCCCACAATCATCCCACGCCATACCCATCCTCCTCTGTAACCTTCCTCTCTTCCTCTTCCCCCTTTGCGGATGCACGCGAGAACTGCAGCTGCAGCTGTAGCGTCTTGCAGTCGACGTGGTTAACGGGGAAGAGACGAGACTGCTAACTGTTAAAGACGAGATGAAGGGCTTGAGGAATTTGACGTCAAGTCAAGAACGGCTTTGGAAAGTGACGAAGGACTCGAGATAATAAATCATTGGTGCACTTTTTTGAGGTGTGCGCTTTCTCGTTTTGTGTGCGCTAAAATTTTCGGAAGTTTTGGACTTCTAGAATGTTTTTGACTTTGTATATATATGTATATATATATATCACACACACATTATTCTTGTAAGATAACAAAATTTCGTGCAAAAATAAATTTTACAATTTTCTACATTTTTCTAAAATTCGATTCTTAAATTTGCAGAAGATTTAATTTCCAAATTCTTAGATAACGTCAAAAACCAAATTACTGTAGCTATGAGTACATCTTTACAGTTTTAAATCTTTGAGAGCTTACAGAGAGAAATTTGAACAGTTTGACTACATTCATTGTCCTTAGTCAGCACGTAAGTAGATGTGAAGTATCAAGAGGAGACCGAGCAAAGGAACATAATTTCATACCAAGTTAATCAGACGTTCAGAGAGTCTCCGGGGAAACACGCAATGTCAAGGAGGGTTGACGAGAGAGGGATATGGGAGAGGGATCGTAACCCGCGACATCAAATACTGGCCAAGACGTGCCGATGTCATGTAACAGCTGCTGCTAATCGCCTGTTTAACTAAGCTAATTAGCGGCTTAATTAGTTGAATTGTAACATTGATAATTTAGATTTAGACATGCAAACATTTGTTTTTTATATTTCGCGATGACAAATACTAGAAAAGGCACGGTTGTGTACAGAGTTGTAATTAATTACATTCCAAATCTACATTTTTTTTAAGAACAAGCAAGCTCTTTCTCACTTATATTCCGCCATAGATTGATTAGATTTTAAGCGACGACGTCATTGATTAATTACGGTTCTTTTCCAGTATCAGATAAAGCTTTTTAAAGTGTTGGCTATTTTATTTATCGTCATTAATTAAACGAATCTTATTTAATTTTTTACGGTTTTGTTCATGCGTGTTAATTATCACGGTGTTATACATACATGAAAGTTGTATAGGACATTCTAAATTTTGACAATTTTGTCTTTTTTTACCATTTTTATTATCATTTTTTTATTTTATTCGAGATCTTAAGTACTATTCTCGAAAAAATTTAATAATGATAAAATCACAAACCTCCTTAAGTTTTAAGTGGTTTAAAAGAGAGTTAATGATCTGAACTGTGTGGTAAGAGAGGTTGAGGGTGTCATATAAGTTCATGATGTTGCGCTGGAGTGCAGCGCTTACTTTCTCTCTCTCTCCCTCTTTCTCTCTCTCTCCCTCTTCCTCTTCCTTTTCCTCTTCCTCTCTTTCTCTTTCTCCCTTTCTCGGCGCGCATTTCGCTGACACCTCGTAAAACTGTAAACACGTTGCCGGCATTGGTTTTATCGCACATTCGGCCGGGATTCACGAGCCGCCATTTAGCCGGAATATTATTTCGTCAGGCCGGGGCGAGCGGGCGAGTTGAAATTACTCGCGCGAGCATACGGCGCAATTAACGACGAGAATTTATGTCGAAGCGAGTACTTCGAGGCGAATCGTTTTACGGTTGTTAACACAAAGAATTGGGCAAAAGAGTAAACGATGTAACGTAAAACACACGAGGGTAAACTTACACATATTTGCTTGTTTTACTCTCTACGTTGTTTTAATTACAGAATGACAGAGAATACGTCAAAGTGTCTTTTTTTTTTGGTATAAATATCGCTGTAAAAACGAAGCGATCCTAAAATATATATTCTTTGATCAAACATATTCCACCGTGGATATACATAAGGTTCTTGGAAAGTAAAGATTTTTATTCTGTAGCCTTTTGTAGACAAGATGTTTTTTCTTGTTTTTATAGGGGCGAAACTCTTACGGCTGAGGGATCGATTTCATCGAATTGAGTGCGTGGATTGTGCATGTCCGAAGTCGGCCCGCGATTCGGTAAGTCGATTTATTACAAATCGCACTGTACTTTCTTGCATATATGTATACACGTTGTACGTATATAACATATATATATATATATATATATATATATATATATATATATATATATATATATATATATA
>QVOA01008964.1:0-18250 GCA_014825685.1 Pseudomyrmex cubaensis | reverse complement strand
TTTTGCTAGCAATTTGTTGTTACTTTTTGTCGACAAGCTTTGGCAACAAAATCCAAGCCTAATGCGGACACAGTTGATGCCAATTTGCTAGCAAATTGCGAACAAATTGTTTACTGAATTAGCTTTGATATTTTTTAGTTTCTTAAAACACATAGCAAACTCTATATTTATGTCATATTGATTATTCTGTAAATAATATTACCTTTGTCATCAGGTTGTTTTAATGATCTTCTAAGAGGCAAAGTAATTGTGGTTTCTGTACTACTAGTGGCAATGGTTTCCACTGGTGCTGATGACGGTCTAGGTACACCAGTTCCACCAGACGGCCTTCTCATGTAAGCTGTTGTGTTATCATTAGGTTTATTGTTAGCATCCTCCAACTGAAACTATATAATAAATATATGTATTACGAATTTTGGTTTATATAATAGCGCTTGTGCATTGCATCTTTCACTATTAATTAAATTTTATTATCTTTTTAAACGCATTGCGGGAGCATAAATAAAACAGCTTTTAATATTCGCAAAATAATCATAGATAAATAATGCTTTTATAAGCACACACCTTACTTCCATTGTCTACCCTTAACCTCCAAGACGGTCGTCTTTCAGGTAAATTAGATTCTTCCGAGACTTTATTTGCAGTAGTCACAGTAGTGGAAGTAGCGGTTGTTATCGTAGCTGTGATCGAAGCTGTATTGCTGACAGTAGTTGTGGGCTGGATTATTTAAAAAAAAATATGAACAAATGCGTTGCCAATACATGTATAAAAAAATGTAATAAAAAATAAACTAGTACGTTTTAATAAGTAAAATATAAGTATCTCATCAAAGCCATTTAATTTCAGTTAGATTGTTATAAAATTTATTATAACCAATTATTAATATTCTGTATAGTGTTTTAACATATTATTTAAAAGTATTCTTTCAAAAAGTTAGTAATTTATATAATCACACAATAAAGCAATTTCCGATAACAATAATATGATTGTTTGATCTACCTGTGTGGACGGTGTCATTGTTGGCGACTCGTTATTTTGCTGTTTCTTCTTAACTAATTGTTCTGCGCTTTTGATCTCATCCAACGTTACGCCTTGAGTAGATCTTCTTGTTTCTCTTACTCTCTTTGCATGAGCTTTTCTTTGAGTTTCACTTTCCTCATCGCGCACCGGCGGAACAAAGGATCTACACACATATACAATACACGAGATAGAAAATGTCAGTTTTTATAAGTTGTAACAAAACATATACAATATTTTCAGATTGTTTTTATCTGTGCAATAAAAAACAAACTTAGTAAGCATTATGTTTTCAACACATTTTTAAGCAATATATATAATTTGTAAGCAATATATTTAGAGATCTTTCACATAAAACACAGTAGAAGGATATGTGTGTGTATCCCTGTAAAAAATAATTAATACATCCTCTTTGTTTCAAATGTACATATTTGGTGTAATGGGTGATTATTATGTACGAGTAATACTTTTCCCTGTAGTAAAATATTATATTAATTTTTAACTTCCAAAATCAAATAAAGATGTGTAATACTCATAATTTTCTGATAAAACAATTTCCACAGAATATCAATAGACATTTGTTGCAGTGGATTCAATCATATCGCATGTATCACAGTGCGTTTTATAGAATTACATGTTTAACAAGTATAAAAATCGGGCAAAGTGCATTTATGTGTAACAGTGTATTCATTTGTTGACTGGTGATTTTGGATGTGTAGTTACTTTGTAAATTATCGTATAAATTCAAATATATATATATATATATATATATATATATAACGATTAATATGCAACTAAAAGGAATAATCACACTGCAAAAGCAAACTTCCATGCTATTGCCAGCAAATCAACGTAAGTTATACATAAACATCTGAAAAAATATACGCAAAAGTCACAATATTTTGGGAATATCTTCGGAGTAGTGAGTACCCACTTGAAGAAATTCTTGAAGATATTTCCTGGACTTAGTTTGCTCCCTCCTGGTGTAGTGGGAGTTCCAGGAGCAGTTGCTACTGCATTATTTGCATTCGATACAACTGTAGATGCAGCTTCCACTGGTTGAACACTACTCCCAGCCATATTAATATTATAATGCACAATACAAAAATATAAATACACAGATGTCAATTATGCCAATGTATAATGTATTCTAATGTTGTAAAAGTGTTTATAAGTCTCATGTCTTAAAAAAATATCTGTGTATTTGTGTAATTAAAAACGAATACGTAATTTATCATAACGTTAAACTAAAACGTATTTTGAGCACTTTAGAGAGTAAAAAGTTATATGTTATCTTATTTAAAAACTTAACATTTATGAAGTAAGAGAATGGCTTGAGTTTCTTTAAATTGTAAATATTTGCGAAAAGACAACGTAAAGAGAAGAAAATTTAAATGTGATCAATATGTTTTACATATTTTATAAGAATACATAACGCGCGCACACTGATACTGCAATCCACTTCCAATCTTTTCAAACCTAAATTGTCATTTATAAAATAAAATTTTAGAGATGTATTTAGAGAATTAGAAATATGCTTTGTAATAACTCTCTGTGTGGGTGTGTTTTATATATATTCCTAGTATAAAAAAATTATTTACCTGCGAATTTGATTAACTGGAATAGGACTTGTTGTTGTAGTGGCAGTGGTAGTTGTTGTGATGGATGACACTAAACTCGAGGCCAATGTTTTAGATGCGGATGTTGGTGAAAGTGTGTTGCTTCCTTGTGGCAGTCTTGACAATTCCAAATTTAATTTCACGTCTTTCTTTCTACAGTAAGAATAAAATAAATAATTAAAAAAAAGAAACAATATATAAACTGTCGAAGATATATTTTAGCGCCGATCTAGTATACTATGTAAAGCTCACGTATATACGTACAGCAATTATATAACTGTAAAATATAAGTTTAAAAATAAGATAAAAAATTTAAAAATAAGAACTTTTTCAAAATTATATTGCTAAAACAACTAAAATTTAAGGATAAGAATACTTTTGCATCAATCTTATCATAGCGCTGCAAATAAAATTTTTGAGACTGTAACTCTTTAAAACTGCAAAAATATTTGTTTTGTGTTTCTCTCAATTATTTAACCGTGATAAAGAAGGGTAGGTGTAATATTAAAAAAAGGTATTTTTCAAGATAAATAAGTTTTCATAAATTGTTAAAAAGTGTTAACGGTTAATACTGTAATATGTGATTAAAGCATCATTGTTGGTTTTAAATTAAAGCACCTTAAAGTTTTAAGCTAGGATGAAATAATAGCACATAAGCCACATTAAAAGCCCATATAAAATGTACAATATAAAATTTACAAAAGAAATGTTCCTCAAGTCACATTTTTGCTCCTAAATAATGCGAATAGTACAATAATGCAACATTCTATAATATGTAGTATATGCAAAGTTCTCACATTGAGCTGAATAAAAATTACCTCAATAAATAATATTAACAAAATCGTTTATATTGTACAAAAATTGTAACTTTGAGATTAGACATGCGGCATGTACCTGTGTGTTTCGCGTAGAGATGCAGAGCGAGTCGTAGCATTGGTATGAGTAGGAGTAGCTGCATTGCAGCGATGGAGGGTAGGGCACGAGAACGCCTTGATGCGGGCACGCAATGCCAAGTACTGCCTATAAAACCTGCATCACATGCATCACCGTGCCATGCATATCTCTACACTAATTATCATTATAGTATAGGGACATATACAAATTATGTGAAACACTAAGACTTCGCAATTTGATGCGAACACATAAACAGCAAAAGAGTGTACGATATAAAATATTCTTAGTTAAAATAGAAGCGCTGTTAATAGCACTATGTATACCTGCTAATATCAATAGCAAATAAAAAAAAGAACATATTACTAAAAATATAAAGCGTTGTGAATTTATAATATTAAAAATATGATATGTAAGGCGTCCGAAGCACAAGAACTTACTTCTCATCTGTTTCAAAACTATGTGTTCTTCTTAGTACCACATCGGGCTCCGCACTGACTTTGTTTGGTGTTGTCGGTATTTTAATATTGTTATCCTTATCCTCAAGTTCTGGAATAATTGTAAACAAACATAATTTCATTAAAGATTCAGCCTGAACTTACGAAAGATATAGCTGAAATATCTGAGATAAACATACTTGTAGGTGAAGAATTAGTAATTTCAGTACTTTGCACTCTATTTCGAAAGGAACCTGAACGTCTCCAAGATGGTACAACTCCTTCTTCATTATTATCAGTCTGTTGTTTTGGAGGCAATACTGGAGCCTTGAAAAAAGAAATCAAAAAATTAATCAAAAATAGAAAAAACGTTAAGATAATATAAAAGTTATAATTTGTTGTTTAGATACTTTACCTGATTAGGAACTTTATTAGTTTCGATTGGAGATAATGGACTATAGGGTGATGTATTTTCATCTTTGTTTACTCTATTTTTCTTTTCTGCAAAATAATTTATTAAAAATTATAAAATTATGAAAATTATAAAATACTACATTGCATTAGTATAAAAATATATATGTATATAAAATTTGATTTTCTGTATATACAAGGCACTAAACAATTCAGTATAAATCTTATTTGAATATATAGTGATGTAAAATCTATCTATATTAAATAATACATGCAATAATTAATGAAAGCAATAATCCGCATCATTAAAAAAAAAAAAAAAAAAGTAGTCTTACAGATCAAACTTACCATCATCTGTAAGACATGTTGCGTGGTTAGACTTATCAGATTGATTGGAGAAAGTGGAAGAGTGTGATTCTGAGCTAGTCTCAGATTCACCTTCACCATCACTCTCTTCCATGTGTGTTTCACGTGTTGCTTCTGTCCATGCAGCAATGTTATAAGAAATACAGATTACAGTTAACAATCAAAAACTTAGATTCATTTTTAAAATTTTTTTTTTTTTTTTTTTTTTTTTTTTTTTTAATATTTTTCTTTACATAAAAGAGATAAACATGGAAGTTGCAGAGTAGATAGTTATTTCGTATTAATATAATTATTTCTTTGAAAATAAATCCTAAACGTGCGGATTAGATCATATTGTGAGATTGTGATGCAAGCAAAAACTTACCAACATCGCTGTTTGTACTAGTGCTGGAATCTTCTTTATCAGATTGAATCTCTAATTCAACTTTCTTGACTTTATTTGGCGTTTCTTCCTCAAAGATCTCTACGGATTCTTGTGCCGCTAGTGCATTATCAGCGCTTGTTGAGACACTGTAGTATTTAAAAATATATTAGAGTGATGTTAAAGTGTTTTCTTACATTCTATTGTACAAATTCGTCTTGTTGCGTAC
The DNA here is from genome assembly GCA_014825685.1 of Pseudomyrmex cubaensis. Classification (NCBI taxonomy): domain Eukaryota; kingdom Metazoa; phylum Arthropoda; class Insecta; order Hymenoptera; family Formicidae; genus Pseudomyrmex; species Pseudomyrmex cubaensis. The sequence continues at coordinate 12,919 of QVOA01008964.1, read as the reverse complement.
CGTTTCTTTGGTATAGACGATTGCTTTTTGTTATTATTTGTCTGCGGGGTTTCTTTCACTATAAGTGCTTGTTGCTCCTTCAAATCTTCAAGAGCTTTAAGAATGTCTGCATCAGCAACATCAAAAGCAGTTTGTCCCTAAACAGTGAGATAATTATATTTATTAAGCAGTTTGAATTGAATCCGGATCGAATTAAAACGATTTGAGTTTAGTCGGCACTATATAAAAATCATTATAAACGTTTATTTCCTTACGGCATAATTTTTTATATCCATATCACAGCCGTTCTCAACAAGAAGTTTGCAAGCTTCCAACTGGCCCCAATGTGCTGCACCATGCAAAGGTGTCCATCCATCAAAGTCCTGTGCATCAACATTGCATCGAGCTTGTAGTAATATGCTGCACAAAAGTATTAAACAAGTTCAATAAAAAAAACCTCATCTAGCAATTAATATATCAAAAAAACAGTTGAGTTTTTAAATAATTCTAGTATGTACACAGTATGTGTAAGAGATTAGAATTTCTTTCAGTACACTTTTTATCTAACATTGCATTAGATAATTTTATTTTTAATTAAATTTATATGTATCTTACTGCATGACTTTGATGTAGCCTTTGGCAGCGGCAACATGGAGTGCAGTGGCTCCTGATCTGGGGTGTATCGAATCTTTCCCTGGTGCACCTGAACGCCAAGCTTTTGCATCATTCAGCATTGATCGTTCTTCCTCACTCCTAGCTTGATCACAATCGATGCCTGCAAAAGATGTCTTTTATAATTGATATACAATTTTTTTTCTATTGTTCCCTATGTTTTATAATATTAATCTGATTTAAGAAAAAAATCCACAAGTTTTTATATTAACGAATTTAAATATATTTAACAAGCAATTTTAATATTGATATCTTGCGATTATACATATGCATGTACAAACCTGCTTTATTTATATGCTGTTGAAGCATATCTTCCATCTCATCGCTTTCCGCGATATCCAGCGCCAGTTCACCGTCATTATTAACTGCTGCCAGATTACATCCTTGTTCTATTAAGTATCTGTAAAGATATTTGTATAATTTATTTCAATGAAACATGAGAAAAAATATGTGTTTCACAATTTATATAAAAGTAAGATATATTTTTACACACAAAAATAAGATATATTGTGTAGAAACAACACTAACTTGGCAATAGATATAAATCCGCAAGACGCTGTGGCATGTAAGGGAGTCCATCCTTCGTTGTCTCCTCGATTGATATCTGCTCCTTGTTCCACCAAAAATTCAACCATATCCAAGTCATCATCGATACAAGCCTGTTATAAAACGATTATCTCATAATATAACGTAAAAAATATAATATAAACAAAATTCAATTTTACATGCTAATTATGTTTAAATACACAAGAATATGTATTAAACGAGGGAACTGAAAAGCATACACGATTGGCAAGGTGTATTTCGAGGTCTCGGCATCGGAACCGCCGATTTTGCTGTCTGGTCGCAATCCAAGATTTGAATTGACGTTGTGTTATAAAATATGCTGTTAGATTTTCGAGCAATAATTTCCAGAAAACTTTAAACGCAACCTAAACTTTTGTTTAATGAAATATTGAATGTATAATAAAATATTGTTTATGAAAAATACATAATTAATTCAAATTTTATAAAATTTAAAAAAACTTAAAGGATTATTTTCCCAATTTTCTACATACAAGAAAATGAGTACAATGTAGAAATAAAATTAATTTATTTAATTATAATATTTTTTAAGACCACAAAAATTTTAAACTACAGAAATTAATCATCTTTATATACAAGTTTACGATACAAGTATGAACTATTTTTTATTGTCATTTAAATGTAATTGCAACTTCCTTCGATTTCGGAAGTATCAATGCAAAAAAATTAGGTACATATTACAACATTGCTAGACACAGAGGATTTAAACTGAACACAGATGCTGCAGCCTGTGACTTCTAACAGAGAACTATAAATAGCATTTGATGCCTGATGTATTTTCACATTCTATTTTCGCAAATCCATGAAATGCCTTAACTTCCTCCTTACTTAAATAACATCCATATATACATGTATATAATATACATATATCGTTTATCGTTTCACATTATGGAAAATATTATTCTATCCTGATAGAACTTGGTTAATTTTTTGCATCATTGTTTTAACATAAAAAACATTATTGTGATAAACATTTTTCAACTGTTTTATTTCGTTTTCGTTTGTTAATCAATTTAATTGGCAATTAAACATGAAAATAACTTATTTAAAAACAAACAAAATTACAATAAAATGCTTTATCAAATATACTTTTTCTTTTCTTGCAATTCTACAAATTTGAACACAAATTTATGTATTACTATTTTAATTAGAGGAAAAGATACGACCGGCAAAATTTATTTATTTAAGAAAGAATTTTCTCTCTGGCTTAATAGTAATATAATTATTTGCTTTTTGCATCAGAAATTTTAGCGTGCCAACCCTCTTATTAATGTATCCTCATTAATTACTTAGATACTGCAATAACCGTTACGGCACATATATATGCAAGGTGTCCCGGATTGCCCAGTTGCGCCAGCTTTTAGAAATATCCAGAAATAGGTTGCTCATAAAAGCTTACAACTTGCAAAAAAATATCGCTGTCAATGTGACAACAAACTGACCTTATGCAATGTATTGTATCTTAGAAATATATCATAATCATATATTAGAAATTTAAATTAAAAAACATTTTTAGGAAATAAAGATATAAAAGTAATTTTTCTTTTACAGTAAAATTAAATACAAAAATTACAATTCTTCTTAAAGATTTTATTATACACTTAAACTTTTTAATTATAACAATAAAATAGTAGCTTTCAGGTTTAAAACCTTGTAATTTGTTTTTTGTATGTTTGAGTTTTTCAACATTTACAGCTTCTCTAGAATATTAAAGTAAAATAAATTTAATATCTAAAAAAATAATTTTGCTAATTAGTGTTTTATAACAATTATTGCAAACTAAAACAGGAGTGATATGATAATTCAAATAAAGAAGTTTAAATCTCTCTCTCTTCATATCTCTCTCTCTCTCTCTCTCTCTCTCTCTCTCTCTCTCTCTCTCTCTCTCATTAATTATAAGTAATCATATGTAGTATTATTTGGTAAACTAGATTGTACATTATAATTATTTTTTTATTACATTATAATTATTTTTTTATTACACACAAAGATTGTACGCATGCATAAAAGTCACAAAAAATATGTTGGGCTCAGCAATTATTTCATATTCCAACATTTAAAACACAAGTTGAAGACATATTATGAGCAACACATATATTTTTTTTTTTTTTTTTTTTTTTTTAAGAGAAAGGAATTTTATACAAACATATGTATGCATAGAACTTTTCAAGAATTCTTATCAGATATATGTATAATCTAAGTAGAAATATTCAGATAACTAAGATCTCCCCTCTCTCTTATCTCCCCTTAGCTATGATAAATTTTTCTTTTAGAAAATATATATGTGGTGACACATTTGTCTAAGATTCCATCATTTAGTATTTGATAGTATAATGATAATCTGTGTATGATATTGCAGTAGGACATGAAAGTTTTTTAAACAACATTTTTATGTAAATAACAAGAATAAATTGATTATATTCACATGTTTACACAATATTATTATGAGCTATCGCAATTTTGAGATTAAGATAACAATTATACTAAAATAAAAATTATAGATTAGACTGACAACACTAGAGATTAAAAAATTAATAAGACAGATCAAACATTTCGAAATGTATATTTTATAATTATATGGACGTTTTGTAAATTATAATGACAGCCAACAAAGATATTAAGACATCTTGCGATGATGTTAGCATTTTCGTCGCACAAACATAATATTATTGCTTAAAATAGCTTCTCTTCTGATACACAGTAATTACAGTTAAACAGTAAACAGTAATTAACGGTTAAAAGCAGACGCCGTTCGTGCTCGGTAGTGGTTACGTGTTTCGGGCCTTAAGAAGAGAGACGTTCTCTGAACACGCAATTATTATACCGAAGCAAGACCGACATGCTCCAACATTTAAGTTTGTACTTTCGCTAAAACCTTCTCATTAACGGTCTTATTGATATGTAAAGAATATAACGACAAGTTTCCGCGAATAGTCACTCAAATTAGACAGCTGAGGTTCGTAAGCAGCCATCTTGCAGAAATTACGTTCCCGATAGAAAGAGAAAGAAAACAGAATGCATCCGCGAGAGAATCGAGAGCTGTCAAAGAGCAGCAGGTTTGCAAGACGAGAGGTTCGATCGCGAAAGAGCGTCGCGACCAAAACTTACCTGATGCAAGGCGGTGAGGCCGTCGACGTTACCGGTGTTGATGTCCGCTCCTTTCTGTAGCAGACGCACGACCTCCTCCTTGTCACTGGCCGCGCACGCCGCCAGGAAGACGCAGTCAGCGGAGAACTTGATTTTGCGTGCAACTTGGCGCGGTTGTGCGGGCTCGCGATTCGTCTCGGACTGTTCCCAACGTTTGAGCTGTTCGGCTCGCTTGAACAGGGCCGAGCTCGAACGTGTCTCGAGAGACATTGCCCCGGTGGCGACGGCGGCGTCGGCGGCGACGGCGGTAGCGGGCGACGGAGAGAAAAAAGCACGACGCGCTCACGGCGCTCGTCTCTCCTCCTTCTCTCAAACGGACGGGCAGGACAGCGGCGGGGACGAGCAGCTCCTATAATCACTCGTCTTGTCGCGGGTTTCTTGTCCTTCTTCTTACTTTGGCACACGCGCGCGGCCGCGCACACATGCAAATGAACACGCTCTCACCGCTGAACGTAGACGACGACGACGACGACGACGACGATGACGACGACAAACGGCGACGGCAAACGATGACACACACTCGTACGGTCACTCACTCATTCACTCGCTCTCACTCGCCCGTCCGACTATCTCTCTCGTTCCCACCCGCTATCTTCGTCTATCTCTCTTTTCTTCGTTCTTTACCGACGCGATTCTCTTCGCGATGCTTTTCTACTTCGCTCTTATATGACGACTGCACTATATACACGCACGATATACGGCACAACACACACGCACACACCACACGCATTCACAATCGCGCGTTTTCACTACGCGCGATTCGGCACGTGAAACAGGCGTTTCCCGCGAGTCTGTTCCATATATGAAAGCGAATCGCGTTCCCGTCCCGAGTGTTATTGCCAATCTCGCCGTGACGGGCTACCAAAGGGAGCGGTCGCAGGTTCGGTCGCGTTCAGTCGAACACCTCCTCTGCCAGGCACTCATTTACGGAACGGCTAGACTCGCGTGCCTCTTTGCTATTCTTGGCCGTTCTCTCGCGCTCCATGTCCGAACGAGCTCGAACTCGAAACTACGACTCGCGGCGTCGCCAACGTAACGAATCATCGTGTCTCTAGGAAATATTCACGGCGGCGACCATATTGCGAAAGCGTGAAAACGCACTCCCCGCTCTGATTAGTGCGTAAGTTTAAATCGGACGCGTGTTGATTGGTCGCTCCATAGTAAATTATATAGTTTTCTTGAAAATTTATAGATCCTTCAAAACTCACGCGCCGCGAAGTGTGTCGTGTGAGAATTCACGGCACGTCTTCCGATGTCTTCGCGTCCACGCGATTATCTCGAGTAACATGTGATTTATGACACTGCACTTCCTCACTCCTTTTTTCTTCTTCATTCTTATCATCATGAGAGCGTTTTGATTTTTGCGAGGGTCATCGTCAAGCTTTCAAGGTTAATGGGTGAACTTCGTCGTTAATTCTAAGATTGGGATAAATTGCGACGAAATTCGTGTGCGCGTCCGACTGACAGAATGGGTACCGAACACATGTTGAGGAACAATATTGAACGATGTTTAAAATTAATAGTGTCTGGAAACGACGCGGCTGTCAACGAGGGGTGGACGATGTTGCAGAATCTGCAAGATAATCGTGAGCTCATCCGGCTGATCGATTGCGAGGACATACTTAGAGGTATTCTGAGGAATCAGGTGCTGAACGTGTCGGAAGTACCGAAAATCATGGCGTGGATGTCACCGTACATAGAAGAGAAGCGTTTCAATACCAACCCGATTTCCAACGATGTCGCTACGCTGCTTCAGAATACAGATATTCGGGACATGTCACAGCTGACCGAACTTTTGAATATTTTGGTGGATCACAGAGTGTATTTGCCTAGGTCGGCGAATTACACGAAACTCTGCGAAGCTATAGTCACAAGTTTGTCTTCCTTTCAAATGCCCTTGGACTCGAAAAAAATTCAAGAGTTCTACGACAACACCACCAAGATTCAGAATTTTCTCAAAATACTCTGCTCGAACACAAAAAACGGAGAACGCGACAGTTTGATGTTTACTTGTCTTCAGACTTTGTACAATATCATATCGGATACAAACAAAAAACCTGAACCAGGTCCAGGACTCGCTGCTATATTGCAGCTGGTAGAATCATCTGTTATTCCACAGGCAGTCGACTGGATTCTATCACAAACAGATTCGGATCGCGAATTGGTACAGGCTTTAAAAGTTTTGTGCAATTGGCTTCCCAAATGGACTGGTGATCGTCTGAGTGTTTGGATAATGGAGTTTATACGAGGATTAGAGAAACAGCGCAAGTACTGCACTCTTCTCGAACTCACAGAATCCTCGGTGGACATATTAACATTAATGTACAGTGTATTGATGGTACCTGTAATTCGTCAAAATGCTTCCAATATTATATTCTATATTTTAAAGAGACAAAGCTCAGTGTCTGTTGTTCAGAATATAGCTAAAAGAATTCCAAAGTTGATAAAGGATCTGATGCAGGAAGATTCAGAATCCAGTAAAGATTGCATACAGAATTTAGTTGATATTATGAAAGTATACAGCAAAAGATTTTCATGTGTATCAATATGTGGAAATATGGAAAATTATACTTTTCCTGTGGTACCAAGAGCACAAAATGTTAGAGAAATTTATAAGGAACCAGTATGGATAGATGAAACTAAAGAATGTGAACCAATTTTAGAGCCAGAAAGACCATTATCTGGAAAAGTTGGTCTGTCCAATCTTGGTAATACATGTTATATGAACAGTGTATTACAAGCTTTATTGATGACCCGACAATTTTGCCAAGAAGTATTGAGTTATCGTCCAGAGACAGGGAGAACACCTTTGTTAGAAAAGCTACAAAATTTATTTGCATTATTATTATATTCCAAGAGAATATGTTTGGCACCTACCGAGGTATTACGAGCATCAAGACCTACATATTTTTTACCTGGACAACAGCAGGATAGCTCAGAATTTCTCTGGTTAGTATATTGCTTTCTCTGTCTTAAAAGCTTTTGTTTATAAGTATAATTAAAATCTCTGTTATCTTTTCACAATATTCATTTATACATCACTAAATATTCAAATAATACTATTTATCGTTGTTTAAAATTTTTATATGTAAACTCTCAATTGCAATTAATAAAATTGTTTTTTTATACAGTCATCTTCTTGATCTCTTGCATGAGCAAGAAAAATCTGCTAATACTAACTGTGGGGGAAATGACAATGCGTCCACTCTTAAATGTAAAAGTGAAAAGCAGGAAGATGATGTAACATTATCAATGGAGCCAGAAAAAACTATTATCAAACGTTGGACAACTGAAGAAGACTTAACGGAAGGCTTAGCATTGCAACGAAAAACACAGTCACTGGCTGATTTCACACGAGGTGCAAATAATAATAAGTGCAAATTTTGATTACAACTAAGAGATGTCGCGCGTACATTTTTATATATCAAATGTTTCTGATTCTTTTATTTATACATAGTACATATTATATTTGACTTTAGTATTTTGAATATGTTTTAACAGGGGAAGAGCTAGGACAACGACTCAGTGATTCTCACTCGGATTCAACCGATAGCGGTATACAATCTGTAGGAGGTGAAGAAACAGGTACATACACATCTCTTGTCCATAGAGTGTTGGGCGGAGAGTGTCAAATCACTTACCAATGCACACAATGTGACACAAGTTCTCGCAATACGGACAAATTTCGCGACTTGCAGTTGTGCTTTCCTGAGGAGATACAGGAAAATCAAGAAGTCTCTGTTCAAGACCTCATTAACTATTATCTCACGCCAGAGAAGTTAACGGGAGAAAATAAGTATCGATGCGACAAGTGTACAAAATTGTGCGACGCCCAGAGAATCATCACTATTCTGCAGGCACCTGCCTATTTGATTCTGACGTTAAAACACTTTCGATACGATTTTGATACTCGATTAAGGGCAAAACTTCGACATAAAGTGGTATATAACGATAGCATACAGTTGCCGGTGTCAGCGGAACCATGTACTGTAGCTGAGACGTATAATCTGTATGCCGCCGTAGTGCATTCGGGATACAGTATGGATTACGGACACTACTTCACGTATGCCTGTGATTCTAAACAAAATTGGTACAAATTCAATGACAGTTTTGTAACTCAGACCACGTTTGAGGATTTCAAGAGCCTGAAACCTCCTGATACGCCTTACATATTGTTTTATGAAAAATCAAGTGCCCACGATGGAATCTACGAAGACGATAAACCTGAATTGTCGACTCTGAGTAAACGATTGCAAGAATTAATAGCAAATGATACTACAGATTATATAGAGGAGTTAAGACGTCGAGCGATTTCATCGCACCGCAGCCAACTTCCGACAAAAACACTGAAGCAGCATAACAATTCTGACGATGATAATCCACCACCTAGCAGTTGCCGCGGTGCGATTGATGTCCCAGCAAACCGTTTTCTTTTTTAAACGAATGGATATATCGCGCGAACGGAGCCACAAGTTCCCTCCTCGCCAACTTGAAGAATATTCTACATTTGTGTCTCGATATTTTGTGTGTTAGTTAAAAAAACATGTCGACACAGTTGCGCGTAATCACAAAAGGATGCGTCGTATGATTTTGCATCATATCACATTGCTATAGGAAAGTTTTCTATAAAAAAAAAAAGAAAGAACTCTGACATTAGTTTTACCTGTTACGTTTACGAAGAAGAGGGACTGCACATCACACTACTCGTAACTCGACGATAGTTACAGTATTGCAAAAGGTGATTAAATTAACTATATACACAATAGCGCGAAATAAACAGAATTTGATTTCATGTAAGATGAATTTATGTGTATATATATAATGTATAAATGAATGTATTACTAATAATCACAGATGATACGTTCATGTACAGAGACAATTGATGCTTTCACATGTGCTAGATCTAGAAATATTCAATATGCTCCATATATGATAAAATTCAGAAAACGAGATAATAAAAGAGTCAGATAGAGTCGTAAACCTGTCAATTTTATAGCAGACTTTATCTTCTGCGGTGTGTTAGGAAAAGGAGGGAAAATAAAGACGATCCATTACAGCTCATATCGGACGATATTGTACTTCTAATTAGATGCATAGACATTTGTACAATATTTTTTTCTAATACAATAATTCAAAACAGAAAGCATCCGATAGAAAATGTTGAGTAAATCTAGACCTGGTAAATGTATGCAAAGGTATTAATTTTGGTTAGTGTATGTATATGAAAAAAATTCGTATTATGCGTAGAACGGTTTTAGTTATTAATATTGTATTGTGTTCAGTGTGTTTTAAATTTAGTGCTTTACACACACACGCACACACACACACACACACACAAAACGTTACTGAAAAGTATAACGTACTCGAAACATTTGTAAGCTTTATCCTCGTTACTTTTATAAGACCTCATGTTAACTGCTATTAAATTATGTTCTCTTAAGTGTAACTTTTTATTTTACCTCGACGATGTACATTTGATATTTCCGACTTAAGTAAAATTTTTATTTTGCTCACAGAGTGCTCCCTATCTCGGTTCTTATATCGGTTTAGTACATATATATATTTATTTTTTACATATATAGTTATTTATTTAGCGACATATACAAGTCTGGAAGATAGACTTACATTTGTTATAAAGCAACTGTTTATTTTAGAAGGCAAATGTATATTATTGAAATTAATTTTATATTGAGTTGGTTAATTTTAAATTGAGGTAATTTTAAATAAAAGCTTTAGATTCTTTTTTTTCGAATAACCAAAATAATTTTGTAACTTTTCAATTAATCTAGAATATTTCTAAATTGTTTTGATAGGATTATTATTTTAAAGCGCATTTCTCAAATGTATATGCGAAATTTACAAGTGCACTCTATCTCTCTTTTTTTACAAAGTATTACAAAATTCTATCGACATAAAAAATAGAAAAGCTTTTTTCAATATTTGTAGGTTTTTTAAAAGTAAATGATTTTGTATCTCGATAGGATATTGAAAACAAACTTTGTACACGAATGTACAAAAGTAAATTTTTCTTGACAATTGAGCAATCGGCTTAGTTAAGTAATACAATATGTTGTTACAGTAATGAAGGAGATAGATTATCTGTCAGCGTAACATACATTATGTTAAATTGATATCTGACGCAAGCTCACAGATTTTATGATGCTATGTCGTGAATTTTACAGAATTTTGTTGAAATAGTGTTGAAATAGTCGAGGAATGTTTACGTGTATGTATGTGTGTAAAGTTACCATGTAAACTAAAATGTTGTTAAGAAAATATTAAGGAACATAAAAAATACAACTTAATCGGCTGTGGACTTTTGTATATGCGTTGTAGTTATTTCATCATACAAAACAGTATTTAATAAGTACAAGGAACATTATACCTATCCGATTTAACATTATGATTGTTATGTTTGCGTTTGCTTACGATTTTAATAAGTATACTTTACAAACGTAAGTTATAAATTTTAAAAGTAGTATAATTGGATACATACGTATAAGCGTACGCGTCTTCTTGCAGTAGGAGGGATCTTCGTCTGAATGTGCCACATTGAGGTTTTATTTATTGATGCGACAATTTCTCCGCACTCATCTCTGATATTGTAATATTTTTGTTTTGTTTAGCGAAGAGTCTATTTTTTTAAACAACAAGTGAACGACGCGTGTCTATACTGATATCGATGTTCCGATAAGAATCGTAAAAAAGTATCACGATTCAGAATTTAAAAAGAAACTAATCTGCTGATATTATAAAAAGAAGTAGTATATTTTAATGATAAGTATATTGCGTGCGCGCGTGCGATATGTACACTCAAAACCACTTCGAGATCTGTGATACCTTTATACTCTCCGTCAGATTAACATTAACTTTTGTTTAGCTCGGTGTCCATCGAAACGGATACGCGGAAAGAAGATTGAGAGTTTGATTTATGATCCGAGCTTATATATATGTATGTTTGGGTATACATATATATGTATACATATATATATATATATATTGTACAGCTTAAAACTATTACTCTTATAGCAATTATGGTTGATGTTAAATAATATATTGGAATAATTAAAGTATATATTTGGAAATGTTTTATTTATTGTCAATGTCAACTAGTATTAATTGCGTGCAATGTTTCACTCTGGATTATTATTATAATCTTCTAGTATTAATTAAAATAAATTTGCTATTAAAATCCATCACGATATAATTGTATTATTTATGTTCTCTCATTCTGCTGTTTATTTTTTATTGGAATTCGATTCTCATCCTGATAAATTCTTGATAATTTATTCGGATATCTTTTGATAATACAATAGATAAGATTTTAATCTAACGTTGAGAGCTTCTGTGACTTCTCTTTAATGAAATATATATGTATAGTACGTATACATCTTTTTTTCACGTGACTTTGAGTAATTATTTACAGCTAGATAATATTAATTACACTCACATATGCATGCGTGTGCTTGTGTGTACATATGTGTGTATAAAAATTATGTAAAACTTCTTTAAACTCACAACGTCATTTTTAATAAACATCAAATTAATACAAAATTGTAAATTAATTTAAATGAAACTGACAAGATGACATTATCTAAAACACATCTAAACAGATTCCATTATCATCTTTACACTTTAAAGTCGCTCATTTAATGTTTACACACTTGTGGTTGATTGTGTTGAAAAAGATGAAGAAAGTATATCTCGCTGCTGTGGCAGGTATGCAATTTTAATTGCTTGTTTAGATAGTATTTTTTCATGTGTTATGCGCGCGCGTACATACATATATCTAAATATTAGAATTATAAAAAGACCGTCCGGTCAGTTTTCGAGGTTAAACTTAGATATTAATACAAATGATTTATTGAAAAAAACGGGTCTTTTTCGTCATTAAAACCAAGTATTGCCAAATGGCAATTTGTGTTGTGAAAAGTGACAATAAACATTTGCTCCAAATTTTAAACTTTAAACTTTACAGCGGCAACAAAAATGGAAATTTTTGAGATATTGATATAGTTTATCCGAGATAATAATAATTGCTCCGTATATGCTGTTAAATTTTAAATTAATTCATCATTTATTCTTAAAGGATCACATGTCAATAGTTTTTATTTTTGCTTTATAGTTTTGCTCTTTGTGCCGCGGTCTTCTAACTGCCGTAACTATGTTAATATATATTGTATAGAAGAAGTTTGACAGAAATAATATTTTAACATATTTAAAGTTTAAAATGTCCTTTAAAACAATTTGTTGATTTTTTAAAAAAGACCACTTTTTTAAAGAAATTTGATAAAAACAATATGTATATAACTTTTATTTAATGAAATTCTATCTTTTACAAATAAAATCTCTATATAAAATTATTTTTTTATATATTTATATTATTATTTATATTATTATTTTTATTGTATATTTATTTTTTTTTAAATATTTTTAAAGAAAAATAATTTTATGTTTATTGAGACGTATTATTTTATAAGGAAATCTTGGTATGCTCTCAATTGGCCAATTTTATGGCTGGGCATCGCCAACTTTA
>QVOA01008963.1:0-22099 GCA_014825685.1 Pseudomyrmex cubaensis | reverse complement strand
AAACGTCTGTCAAGTTTTTTAAAATAAAGAAGTCTATTGATCCGGAGACCTAGTTGTTTGCCTCATATTGGCCATTTCCCTACTACTAAAAAATATGCATTTACTTGGAACTGCGCGAAATAAAATACTTACATGTCGCGTTTTGTTCTCCAGGTATTTGTTCATTATCTACCGCTCTTTTGGCGTATTGAGCGCAGATAAAGAGTATACGTATATATATAGTCAGCTATTTCAAGAACCGCAAGATTAGCTCGCGATTAGGTGGAATTATGCGCGGACGCGAATAAGTGGTGGTAGCTTATAATCCGATTAATTCAATCGTTACTTTCTAATTACGAGAAGTCGTAGCGATGAGAGAGAGACTTCACCGTTGTTCACGTTGATGAAAAGTTTGCTCTTCCTCTGTATCGGCACTCGGGAGAATGAGGGGAGGGGGGGAGGAAGGGAGGATGGTCTCGGCGCTTTGCGAAAACTTCGCATTTCTTAACAATAAAACAATGGACGCATTCACTGAAAGTATCTGCGGAAAGTTCGCGGGAACAAAGTTGCCGGGATTCGCGTTTTACTCGGAATCGAATGAGAAAAGTTCGGAATATGGGTGACTTATGATTAGCCGATATTAAATAAAAATTAATAGGTCAGGGAAAGAGGAGAGAGAGAGAGGAAAGGAAGAGAAATTTTGCAGGCAAAAGCAGAGAGAAAAGACACATTCTTGTGCGCGAAGTGAATAAAATTGTACACACACACATACACAAAGCTTCTGTTTTGCGATAAGACGACAAGCGTTTCGCCGTCGTCTTACGTTTCAACGTCGCTATTGGCCCGGTCGAAGCTATTATATCTCATTATCGTTCTCATGCGCAGCTTTAATCACGTCGTTTTATCGCGTTTACCAACTTCTGGAAAATTATCGTATTAATATCCCCGGCACGACGTAATTATTAGCCATTATCGACCTCGTTACACCGCCCGTCAAACGTGATCCCTTGTAACAGAAGGATGGCTGTGGTGGTGAAGAAGGCGAAGCGCAACCGTCGTCGTCGTCGTCGTCGTCGTCGGTAAACGCGTGTCTGAGTGTTTGAAAATCGCGCGGCAGTTCCCGCATAATGCATATCCCCGTGTCCATTAAAGTTCAACTGCGAGTTCGATTCAATATTTACACGCGCCAAGTTTGGCCGCGCGCGCGCGCGCGCAGCCGATTCGACTTTGAGAATTCGGCCGAGCGCGACCGGGTATATGTGTGTGCCCCCGGTGCTTCTAATCCACACGGTGTAATTCCGAGATTAACCGTGCGTGTACGTGGATTCTCTAAGCTCTCCCGCCTGTACTTGCCGCAAGATTATTCCGCGAATCTTCCGGGTCTCGGTGTAACGTCGGTGAGCGCGATATATAACGTCCTCGTCGTCGACGACGACGACGCCGCCGCGCCCATCGGCTCGAAATTTGCCCTCGAGCTTGTAATACGTCCCTGTTGCATCGTAATACCGAGCTCCGTAATATCGCGCACAATAGAAGCGCTATATTGCACGGCACGGAGCGCAATTATGCGAAAAAAAAAAAAAAAAAAAAGAAAAAAAAATCGGCGCTTCATCGAACGGGAAATCGCACAGGGACCTAGAAATTTCCGCGCGAGCGCGAGATTTTTTAATTTTCGGGCACGTTCGAGAGGACACGCGATACGCGGTACGAGTTTTTTTCACTTAACGAAACTTAAACACGATTTTAATTAACGTTGGAAATGTAATAGATTTTTATCGTGCTTTTTTAAAACACACGTTGATACACACGCGATACGATATTTCCCGCCTCGTCGGGTTTACATTGCGCGCCGTCTTTGTTCGTTTAACATTCGTACATGTACACCGTTTTGTACGCGTGACGTGCGGATCCCTTTGTAAATTTAATAAATTAAAAACCGACATTCTCTTCCACCCGCGGCGTTTATATACGCGTTACGTACCGCGGGAGTTCAAAGTAACGCCGCGTCTTCGCGGCGTTAAAATTGATACGTCACTTTGTTTCGGAGATGGCAGGGGTGGAAGGACGGACCTTCCAGTCTGGCGGGGTATTTTAATTGAACGGTGTACGAGAGCGCTAATCAAGTTTCTCTATCCGTTGGACAATATTGATTTTCCCTCCGTCCATCGAAAATTCAATTCTACCCCGCGCCGGCGGTACATCCCGCGCGTTGCTTTGAATCGCGCTCGCCGCCGCCGCCGGCGAATCGCGAATCGAAAATCTCCATACGTAAGGACGCGAGGAACCGACCGTGACGTTCATCCGGCGAGACATTTCTCTAATCGGTCGCGGTGGAGCGATGGAAAAGAAGAACGATGGAAGTGTGTGTCTTTCCGTTTTGGGAAAGATCGTCGCGAATTTTCCGCGGCACTTCGTCGTCCCCGGCGGAAGGTGCGGTTTAAGGCGCGCGACGTGGGGCGAGGAAGCGAGGTGCAGGGAAGAAGTGGCGGAGCGACAGATAGATGGAGAAAGAAAGAGCCAAAAGGAGCTCTCTCTGTGCGCGCCGCCGTGGGGATTGGGTAAAACGAGGTGAATTTATGGGGCGGAGAGCGACGGGTCGTTGGGATATACCTACCTACGTGGCACGACGCGAGATTAATATTACTTTATGAATCCTAAGAAGCTTATGAAAACCCTGTCAAGTTAATAAATCGATAAAGTTTTCCCACTTTATCGGACGGCTGACCGGAACGGCAGAACCGCGACGCGGCGCGTGGATGTTTTACCGGTGCGCGATGGCGTTGAAATAACCGAGAGAAAATAAAAGAGTCTTTTTACGCGCGTAGGCTTGGCTTATTGGCGATGGAAGTTGACCAGGTGTTACGCGTGTAAAGCGGATACCGCGTGTACGATGCGATATCGCCGGCCGAAACGTCTCGTTTGTCGCTCAAACTTTCGCGTTCCGTAAGCTCTTTCTCTCTCTCTCTTTTCCCTGGTGCTTTCATTCAACCCTCCCCCACACACACACACACACATAAATACGTTCATTTTGTCGGTAATGGGATCATGAACGGAAGAGCGGAATCATATTTAATATATTTCGAGCATTAATAATACGTTGTTTGTCAACATAAGCGTCTTGATGCGCTTAACCGTCGTAATTACATTCAATTAATTACCGCGATTCTCGAAATTAATGGGCACAATTAAAGGAAGCCTCTGATGTTAACGTAAATAACCCTATCTCTCTCTCGTCGTTGACTTTTTGAGCCATTTGAACACGCAAAATACAGAAAATTAATGCTCGCCGCCGGTAGAGTTTTTAAATAAATCGCGACGAGATTTTCCTTACCTTTATTCTCGGGGTGTACCTGTGTGAAGCGTTGTCTAGTTTATTACGCCATCGATTGCGTTCGTAGTAGGTGGTTATTACGCTCATTTATTTACAAGAGCGAATTTATGACGCCATTAATACTATCGTCGAGCACGCTCGCGCGCGCGCGCGCACGTCGTGTGGCAATAGTAGTTAGTAATAATGGATCCATATTCTAATTGCAGCACCGAACTTCGTGAGCTCCATGGCCCACGGAGACTTCGTCTACTTCTTCTTCAGAGAGACTGCTGTAGAATTCATCAATTGCGGCAAGGTAAGACGAATCGTCGAACGATTAAATCGTTCTTTTGACAAATCAGTGAGTTTTAGAACACGGGATGGGAATTCCGAGATCTCGCGTTCTTAAGTAATTAGCGGTAATCGATATATTGTTTTTTTCGATGCAATTTTTTGCAGCCGTTTTTTTGTTTCTTAGAAAAAACGGAACGAAAAAAGAAAAAGAACGATAAAAAAAATATATGTGTATATATTACGCAATTATGCAACGAACGAATGAAAGTTTGAAGAGAATTACACACACTTGCACGGTTAACTTTCGTCGTGTTATTTTTGCATGTGAGATTTAATACTCTCCGGCCGTACATTAAAGCCACTTTTACGACCACAGAAAATTCGAACGATGAAAGCTCGTTTGCGAGCACATAAAAGTCCCATCACAATATTTCTATGTACATGTTGAATTAGCGCGACGGGGGCAACCAATGGGGGAGACCGAAGAATATTTCGCGTCGGATAAGATTAAGTTTCGCGTCAGGGATAATGTGCACAAAGTTCCGCGAAAGGTCGCGACCGCGCGGTGTCTGTTACCCTTTTTCAGAGAGATTTTTACTGTCCAGTAAGACGATTACGTTTCTCTCTCTTTCTCTTTCGCCGGTCGTTTCGCATTGAAAATCGGCTTTCAGAGGCTCGTCACTTCCTCTCACTACCTCGTTACACACACACACACACACACACACAAATACGACAGAGACCTTTTGCGGAACAAGCCGCGCCTGCGAGAGCAGGAAGTTGCGTCGGGCTCATTGTGGATGAAGCTTAAAACGGGGTCGACTTACTGTCAAAGGCTACGGAACTCACTGCGGAGTTCTCTCTTTCTCTCTTTTCTTTCTCTCTTTGATAATGACGCATAATTTTATGGCGGACGAAGAATAAATCCGGGCGGATTCTACGGACGGGGGAAAAAGTTGGGTTTGCGCGATATTACGGGGGCGCAAAGATTGCGCGAGGTTCCTTCCCGCGGCGAATGTCGCGGCGAAATTTTATGCGAGTCGGAATAAATTTATAATCTCGGATGGAGACCGTGAGCAATAAATTATTGCCGCGCAGATCTTCGAAATCGCGCGTTTCGTTTTCTTATATACGATTTTCTGTTACAGCGCGCACTGTTTTCTCTTTCTTTCTCTCTTTCTCTCTGTATCGTATATTATACACACACCTCGCGATTCTGTTTTAATTACGGTCGCGATAAATTTTCTCCTCTAAATCGCTCGGCGTTTTTATTATCCTCTTTTACGTGCCCGAGTACACTTTGCGAATTATATTTTCTCCGGAAATTACAGCGCGATATTCCGTGTTGCGCGCGGCGTTTCGCAAGAAGGAGTTTTCGTGCAACCTTACGCGACGCTTTATGCCGGCCCCCGGAACGTGCGTGTCACTTCTCACACCACGCGTAAAAAAAAAAAAAAAATAACTTGAAACTAGATTTCCTCATTTGCCTCGTCTTTTTTCCGCGCGACCTGTAGTTTTTTCCTCTTTTATTTATTTATTTTTTTTTTTTTAGAGAGAAAGAGAGAGAAATTCAATTATCCTGTTTTATCCTGCTTTATAAAATTTGCAACAATTTTCGCGTTTGCAGGCCGTGTACTCTCGCGTGGCGCGAGTCTGTAAATATGATAAGGGCGGACCGCATCAATTCCGTAACAGGTGGACGTCCTTTCTCAAGTCGCGTCTCAATTGTTCCGTCACCGGGGACTTTCCGTTTTACTTCAACGAAATACGTAAGTAAATGGACGTAGGTATGTTCGTCGCTCGCTCCACCGTCTCTCCGTCTGAGAAGATTAAATCCTCACTCCCTTTTCCCAGATTTCGCTACGTATATATTGCAACCAAAAAAAAAAAATAAAATAAATCTAAGAGAAGAATCTTTCTTTTAATATTACACCTATTTTATATTAGGTCATAAAAATATTTGACCGAGTGTCCTCTACTGGTTCTCGAACGAATAAAATATTTTTTCCGAGTAAATGGAAGAACATCTCGTTCGCAGAATCGACGACCGAGCTGATATCGGGCCAATACGGCGGCATGTCGGCGCAACTCATCTACGGCACATTCACGACGCCCGTGAACAGCATAAGCGGCTCGGCGGTGTGCGCGTTCTCGCTGCAGAACATTGCCGACACGTTCGCCGGCAGTTTCAAAGAGAAGAGCGGCCAGTACTCCAACTGGCTACCGGTCCCGGAATCGAAGGTGCCGGATCCGCGACCAGGCCAATGCTCCAATGAATCTCGCACACTGCCGGATCTGACGCTCAACTTCATCAAAACGCATTCGATGATGGACGAGTCGGTGCCGAGCTTTTTCGGCCAGCCGATCGTTATACGCACCAGTTTCCAGTAAGTGGTTTGCCCGGGTCGTCTTTCTCTCCTTTTTTCTCTTTCTATTTCTCTCTCGGTCCACGACCCGAAATCAAACGCAAACGTAGCGCGTTGCCTACGTCCGGCTTTTATCACGCGCCGTCGCGTCGCTTGTTTTACATTGACACGAAACGCGGTTTACGTTGTTGACAGCGCGGCGTTGATAGACGCTTTTATATTCGTCTTTGTGTTTTTGTTTTATCTCGTGCGACAACACACGGCGGGTAAATCGTGGCGTGTAAATGTTCGTCGTCTCGCTCGCGCGCGTCGAATAACAAAGGTTCACAGAATTCTGGTCGCTCCTTCAGTTACAGATTCACTCAGATCTCCGTGGATCCTCAAGTGAAAACTATGGGCGGTAAAACCTACGATGTCCTCTTTATCGGCACGGATAACGGCAAGGTGATCAAAGCGATCAACGCCGAATCCGCCGATTCTCATCAAAAAGTCAGTCCAGTTGTGATCGAGGAGATACAGGCGTTCCCGCTGACGGTGCCGGTCCGCGGCATCAAGGTCGTTCGCGCATCGCAAGCAGGTGACGGTCTCGAGGACGGCCGATTGGTCGTAATTTCTGATAGTCAGGTGCAGGCGTTGAGGCTCCATCGCTGCCACAGCGACAGGATATTGTCCTGCAACGACTGCGTCGGCCTGCAAGATCCGTACTGCGCGTGGGACAAGGTGGAGGGCAAGTGCCGGGCTTTGGTTGGACCGGCAGTGACGGACGTGAACAGATTTCTGCAAAGCGTCGCGACCGGCATACACACGTCCTGCCCACCTAGCAAAGGGATCAACAAGGAAAGCAGTGTCAGCGCCATCTCTTCCAACACGCCCAAGTTCCCGTCAGATCCGATGATACCGAATAAGGACGGCCAGATCAACGGTGAGATCATCAATATTATGCAGAATGAGGAACAAGATAATTCAGGTAGGCTTGTTGGTCGGAGAAATAGAAAAGTTAGGGTCTTTTTCCTGCGTTTACGCGTAACTGAACTGATCTTCTGCTACTTATGTAGGTCCGGAAGTATTTGCTGCTGACACACCTCCGCCGCAATATCCTGTGGAGACTCTGGTGATGGCCGTGGTAGCCGGTGCGTTGGCCGCGTTGCTTGTTGGTTTCGTAGCCGGTTATTTTTGCGGCCGGAAGTGCAAGAAAGATGAGGACGACAATCTCCCCTATCCGGACACGGAATACGAGTACTTCGAGCAACGCCAAAACGTAAACAGGTAAGGGATACTTCACTTTGACGAAGAGACAGTCCCGGCGAAGGAATAATTTTTCATTTTTACCGCTTTTAGTAATGTTTGTCTATCAACCTTCAGCAGGTTGGCGCCCGAGCCCAAGCTGCTGCCGCAAGAGGAGGTGACCTACGCGGAACCGGTGCTGGTCCCGCAACCGCCAAAACTCCAATCCCCAAAAGGCACCATGAGAAAACCACCGCCCACTCCTACAGAGACCCTTTTTCAGTTCCCGGATGGTTATGGTTACCGTGGGGGGCCTCGTGGAGACAACTTCGGCACCCTGCGCTCGCACCAGGGCGACGCGTATCGTCGCAACGACGGCTTTGCGACTACGCGCAGTGTAAAAAAGGTTTATCTCTGAGAAACGAGCGAGGAGGGAGGTGGCCGTCACCGGAGCTTAGGACGGCCAGCGCGCAATCGCCACAACGCGACAACAACCAGCAGGAGTAGTCGCGGCGTGACGTCCGGAGGACAGTCGAATCGCGAGCTCGCCGGTCCGAGGGCACTGGAATCGCCCTCGCCGTCGTCGAGCGCGTCATCGAGTTCCCCGTCCCCTCCCTCCTCGTCACCCTCACCTACCCTCGTACCGATCGCCATGAGCGGCCAGCAGCCGCCACCGCCGCCAACGCCACCCTGCAGTTACATCTATCGATCATAGTCGTCATCGTCGTCGTTATTATTATTGCCATCGCCGTCACTATCGCGATCGTCGTCGTACGTTGTTTTCTGCTCGACGACGCGAGGAGATGTGAAAGAAAGCGTTCTGTAGTGCGCGTTATTCCAAAAAAAAAAAATGTATAGAGCGATTAATCGAAAGAAAAATCCAGGCCAGAGAGATCTCGCAGTACTTCGATGAATGCCGCGATATAATTTTGTTTCTCTTTTTTTTTAATTTTTAATCTTTGATTCTACACCTCTTTGTTTTTCCGCGCGGTGATTTGCGTTTTCGATACTGGTGTTGCTTTGGTCGTGACGAAAGATTAGAACGTTTCGCGTCGATCGAGTCTAAATTTTAGTTGTTTGTGAAATCTATTTAGACAGCACAGATGACTAAAAAATGATTAAAAGACAGCGGATTTTCTGTGCAGACATCTTTTGATTCGCAGCACACATATATTCGACGAAAGAACTCAAACCGGTATTTAGATTTTATATTTAAGTTCGTCTTTCAAAAAATCATTTTTACGATGTTCCGAGCCGTCTCATTGCTACGAGTCATCTAAAAATGAATCAAGTTTGAACTATGAATACCGGTCTAAGGACAATGTTCATAGTCGTTTCTTAATACGTGAAAAAACCGTTCTATTTATATATGTATGCGCATATATATAAATATATAGGGCATACATATAAAATAAGACAGTCTTAAATATAAAGATCCGTTTATACGAAACTTAGATGGTAATTTCGTAGATGACTTTTCCACCTAATGGAAAAGACATGTTTTCCTTGTTTCAATTTCTGATGCTGTCCGGGTTAAGCGAAGTGAATTTGCCTTGCAAACTTGATCGTCCATTGTTGAAACATCGAGCAACATCGAATCGAAAAACCGTGCACGGAATACTTTTGAGTTTTTACTCATTCAATCATAGAGAGTCGTAATCACACAACATTTCTCACATAATCTTTCTAGGAAAAAAAAACAAAAAACAAAAAAACATTCCAATCTCGCAAATGTTTTTCGGACATTGATCACATTAGCTCGCTCGTTTCAGATTCGTTGAAAAAACGAAAAATACGAGCGCGAACATTTTTTAGCATAGCGGTTGTTGGTTATCGTAGGTCTTTAGCACTAATTCGCGAAAAGAATAAGCACGTAGAATAAAAAAAAAATACAAGAAACATGTTACGATTAACGATGCTCGAACGATGACTCGAGTTCGGGCGAACTTTTGATGATTAGGCTCGATTGACAAAATAGTGCGAATGTTGCGCGACAGATCGCAACAAAATGTCGTAATCTCCACTATTTTATTAATTGATCAATTTAGTATCGAGATTGATGTGTATTTGTAAAGCTAACACACAACATAGTACTCTAACCGACGAGGCTTTTTTCATAAAGTCAATTAAAGGAGACTATCCGCAAACTCGAGAAACACGCAATTTTTCTAATGTTATAAATATTTAATATACGAGTGATTGATAGTGCCATTATAGACCACGTAACACTGCTGCGTGCCTCGAAATTAATGACGATTATTGGATCTCGTTTGTGTCGCTCGCACTTTTTGCAATTTTTCGTTTTCCTTTTTTTCTCACCAAAACTACGAACATACATATGTCTAGCGCGAAAATTGCAAAAAATGTAAGCAGTACGAGCCATAATGATCCACAATGATTATCAACGTTGTTGATTGAATGTTTTTCGCAAATAGCCAAATGATGTCGAATGCATTTAATTATGTACATAATAACGTCTTTCCTTTGCATTTGCATGTTTTTTTTAGCCTATTATTTTTGTTTTTTACATTTTTTAAATTGTGTTTTTTAAATCAATTATGTCAATTTAAATATGTAAATGTTTTTTATACATTTTTAATACATTTTTAATACATTTTTTTTATTTATTATTTTATTACATATATATTTATATTTTTGTAATATCTATATGTCTATCTTTATAGGTGTATAAGTATAAATTTTCTTTCACCGTGTTTTTTTTTTTATTACGTGACAAATATATAGACTCGAAGTGCTCGGACGTGACAAAGCAATCTTTTAAAAAATGTCAATGAAAGTCTGCCGTTTTTTACAATAATTTACAATATTTTAATGTTTTTCGACGTTTTTTGATAAAATGTCTGTTTTACCCCGAATGATATTTTATTATCGTATACACAAAAAAAGGCGGCATCACATGCATAAAATCGTGGAGATTGCTATATTGCGTAATTTTCATAAGGATGTGTCAATCGATGCATCCGAGTAACAACCAACCGACGCAGATTACGTTGCCGCTAATTCGAAGATGTGTTAGAGACGCACTCTCGTCTAAAAAGCGACGCTAATTTCT
Source organism: Pseudomyrmex cubaensis (assembly GCA_014825685.1). Classification (NCBI taxonomy): domain Eukaryota; kingdom Metazoa; phylum Arthropoda; class Insecta; order Hymenoptera; family Formicidae; genus Pseudomyrmex; species Pseudomyrmex cubaensis. Next base: position 11,856 of record QVOA01008963.1, on the reverse strand, counting down.
AGTTTTTTTCCTTTTTTTTTCATACGCAAAAACCGGTTTATCTAGTTCCGTGTATACTTCGGAGATGCGCGTTCTCATCACCTGCACATATACGTAATAAAGAAACGCGAAGAAAACGAGAGCTGAGAATATTAAAAAAAAAAACCAAAAACAAAAAAAAAAAACAAGTGAGAGGTCAGCGCTTACATGTACATACGACATATATACAAAGCATATTAGATCAATTAGGGATCGTGAAGATGATGAGAGGAATGAGAACGAAAACGTAAAAAAAAAAAAAAAGAAAAACAAAATCAGTCCATCTGAACCTGGGCCCGGGGTGGTGTCAAAGTAGACATCTATCTTAAAGTGCTTCTTATTTCAGTGTGTTTAGAAGTAAAACGTGTATATGTGATATATTCTATATGAGGAGATGCTTTCCGAGCGCGTTAGAGGATGAGAGATAGAAAGAGAGAGAAACGTGGAGAGGGTTTTTTTTACTTTACTCTCTTAACGGATCTAAAAACGAGACAGACACACATACACACATACACACACGGATGAGAAATCTCACGGTCTTTTGTTCACAAGAATTCGTCGCTTCGTTAGATATGTCCTTTTTGTACGACTGCTTTTTTTTTTTTTTTTTATATCCACTCTTACACACACGCGTCAAACCGACATTGATTTCCGACATCTCTGTCTCCCGCAATTCTATTGACGTCACAAAAACAAAACTACATTCCAGCAGACTTTTGTCTTTCGTCGATCGTGGAATTTTATGAACAATCGAACCTGAATTCTTTGACACACGCACACAGACACAAGCACACACAGATACCGAACTTACAGTTCGTTTTTTTTTTTTTTTTTTTTAATTAATCGTTGTTTTTATATCAATCGTCAATTGTATATTTTTTACCGTTGTATATTTAAAAATTGTATATTCTATATATATTGTATACTTTAAAATTTTATATTCCGAGTATTCGCTAGAAAGAAATTATCCCTCAAGCTAAGACTGAACAAAACCGTTACGGACGAGCCTCAATATCAATTTCTTTTTTTTTCTTCTTTTTACAAGTTTTATAATCGGCTGTAAGTTTCTTTCAACGATTATGAAAGAAAGTACCGAACAAATCTCGATCACAATTTTATTCGAGAAAATACGAGATTCTCGTTCCAAGCACAAATTAGTTTTTTATCGCGTTTAGGGTCGAAAAGAAGCTAACGAAAATTTTGTCAAAGTTGTTAGAAAACCAAAATAAACTGTTAAACGTTCTACGTTGTTACAATGAAAACATAAACACGAGTAGTTCTTACGAATCGGGGTGAATGAATTTGCAAAGTACAGACGACGAAAACTTGCATTGCTCTAATCGCTGTCAAACGATACGACGCGCGTAATTGTTGTTGAAGTATCTGAACTGCCACGCGCGCGGCATGTAATCGTAGAACTTAGAGTATATAACACAGGTATTTTGTGCTTGAAACAAGTAGAGAGATAGCGAGAAACATCACTCGACACACTCAAACACACTCTCACGTGGTATTCCACGTGATATTCGAAGCTGCCATAAACGTTAATTGACGCGACTTTGCTTTGTCGTCGCGGATACACTGAATTACATATCCCTCGGATAGAGCGAGAGAAAAGAAAAACAAAACGCGTTTTTGATCGCTTGTTTCGCATCGTGACGAGCTATTTTCTATATAAGTTTTATACGCGACAAAACAAAACGAACGATTCTTGTACCCTTTTTTTTTTTTTTTTTTTTTTTTTTTTTTTTTTTTTTTTTTTTTGTACGTGGAAGACTCAGGCATGATACCAAAGATATTAATTGTAAACTAGACAACCGTTGGTCATTGTGATGGTTAATCGTTAGAGAAGGCGCACAAAACACGGTAATTTGTTAAACGATAAGAAAAGGTGGTCCCCTTGCACACTTGACTCGAACACAGTTGTACACAAACACATACACACACACGCACACACACGCTCTCGCGTACGCGCGAAGAACAGGACAAGTGTGAGGACCGTTCACCTTATTAGCGAGTTTTTAATAATCATGTTGACGACACACTAGTTGGGAGACACTTGTGAGATATTTGAGATCGTAGAATTGTACTAAACGTTGGAATCAAGTAATGCATGAAAAATAATAAAAACAAAGAACGATCGTGTACCACGAAATATTTTTCAAGAGAGAGAGAGAGAGAGTGCGTGAGTAAGAAACTTGGGCGAGAGAGAGGGAGAGAAAGAGAGCGAGAGAGGCGTAGCGGTAGCTCGGTGTTCAAAAAAAAAACCTGTCAGAAGTCTAATAAGCTTACGATATTATTGTATATCGAGCGTTAATGCTTTAGTAAAAGAGAAATAAATAAAAAAAAAAAAAACAAAAAAACGAAGATTTGTAAAAAAAAAACGTGTTCAAAAGGAGCTCGTGACGTTCATGTTGTTTAAAGCCAATAAGGAACGGATTCCATCCAAGACAATGACGCGATCGAATGAGATCGACCTTAGAACGACTTTCGGCTCGATGTAAATGAGTTCGTTTGCTCGGCATTGTTATTAAACGCGAGGGGGGGAGGGAGGGAGGGGTGTGCGAAGGGAGCGTTGTTCGATTATTAAAGCTTTCGCGTGATTTACGTTTTCAAACTGATATCGCGACGGGAGACGTGACGACGTGTGTTTCATGCATTATTTTATTTCAATCTCTCGAATCCGAGTTATTTGTCTTGTATATTTAACGGAGAGAGAGACAAGTGTTTAGCCAGTTATTACTTATATATAAATTTTGAAGGAAGAAAAATAAATCTACACACACACACACACACACACACACACACACACACACACACACACACACACACACACACACACACACACAATAGATCGATCCTCGAAAGAGAGATCGAATGAAAACAAAGATGAAGTTATGTATGAAAAGTGCGAATCGCGAGAGTATGTGTGAAAAAGCTTAGAGATAAGTAGAAGATTAGTAATGGGAGGGGAGGAGTACATACGTATATATATATATAAAATATATAAATATATAAATATATAAATAAATATAAATAAATAAATGAATATATATATATAAATACATATATATATATATATATATAGAACGCTTGAAACGTATATTATAATGATATATATATTATAACTTTTTATAAATATATTTTTCCGTCGAAATCTAGCCTAGTTGATATATATATATATACACAAGTTACGACTATTAATTTATCTGATCTGATTATATATATATACATATATATATTATCGAGATCTAGTGTTAATTCGGACATCTTAGGCGTCATAGAAAAAAAAAAAACAATTGAGGAAAGAGGAGAGAATTAGTACCTAATGTTAAACAAATTTACTATTAGCGTTGAATCTCCGAAGTGGGAGTCTTCTTCTTCCCGCGGTCTCTCTCATTCACCCTCCCACCTCACCGCGCACTCCCTTCAGCCGTCGGAGGATTTCGCCGATCAGACACGTTCCGTTTAAAAAAAAAAAAAAAGTGTGGTTCACATTACCAAGTGAAGAGCATATATATGTATACATAAATATATAATATAGATATATATGTGTATATCTGAGAGACGAGGGGCAGAGAAAGAGAAGAGAGAGGACAGTTGTATTTTTCGAAATTCGCGTTTCAACGAAAACTCCGTTGCCACGACGGCCACGAGTCTCGCGATTGTTAATCATTAAAATTCGCGACGAACGGACCGCGGGAGAAACGAGACTCCCGTTTCACGCTTTGTAATTAAGTGAGAAGGAGCGGAGGAATCTGTCGGTGAAGAAGAAGAAGAAGAAAAAAAATAGGGACGGCGGCGGGACGACGAGTTCTCTCCCGCTTTCCCGACGTGCGTTCACACAGTCTGATCAAGCGAGAAAAACAAAAAAAAAAAAGAACACAGTGTCGGTGATGTTTTTCTTTCCGACGCGAGAGTCCGCCCGGACTCTGCACGGCGTTGTAAAATGAGCGAGCATTAATAATAATAATAATAATAAACTATAACAATATGGTATAATTAATAAACTTAAGAAATAATCATAATAATGTGTAATAACGACATTGCGATACCAGAGGATTTTTAAAGAAAACAAAAAAAAAAACACTATAGCATTTATCAACGATAAAATAACGAGAATGTAACATGTATTTTGCTTCTTCCTAATACAGTGCCGTTTACGCTATTTTTTACTGTAACTAACTAGAAAGCTACTTTAAAAAAAAAAAAAAAAAAAAAAAACGCCGGTCTTGTATATTTAGTCGGCCATGTGTATCCTTAAAAAGAACCGTTTATAACCGTTCGCGGAAAGAGAGAGCGCCCCCGAATGTGACTCTGGCACACGTTTGCAATGTACATCGCCTATCTAATAATATGTCGTCGTCATCGTCGTCCTCGTCGTTAAAAGTCGGCAGAGAAGAGGACGATGCCGCCGATCTTTTTTCGAGAGCGCGCCAAAATGTGGAAAGAAACACACCGCAAACGTGACATATCCCACGTGCGTGTATGCGTACGTGTGTGTGTGTGTATGTGTGTCGTATATGCCGATTCATTTGGATCAGTCAGGATACTCGCCGTCCTACTCGTGTCCTCTCACACTTTCCCTTGCGCGCGTGTTCCTGTTTTCGATATTTCCTTTTGAGATATCGAATCGTCGTTTCGCCACGACGTATGAGCTCGAAGATCCAAAATTCGAATCAGATTTTTTAATTGTCGCGAGTTTTCATCGTCACTTTTATCGACACGTAATCGAACACGACGCGGAGATCACGGCGAGTATCCGACAAAATTAACGCGCGCTCACACATACACACACACACACACATTGATCCGATTCACGCCTCGCGTCTCGCGAGCGTCACGATCTCGCGCGTTTGCCACACGCCACTCGTTATCACGATCGTTATTATACTCTCTTTGTATTACTCGTTATAAGCGCGCGCGCGCGCGCGTTTGCTTCGTGCCGTTCGCGAGATCGCGATCGAATTTCGCAAAGGCGGTGGTGGTCCGGCGCGACACGCGCGAGAATTCGCCTGTTGTGTCGAATATTCCGCGCAAATCGCGCCGGGACGACGCGCGCTGGAAGAGAAGCGACGAGAGATCGCAGACTGTACATTTAATTAAAATAGCGCGTTTGAAAGGCGTCACGATTCCGATTTCTAGCGTTTAAGGGTCTTTTAATTAAATCACCGCAACTACTTATCGCTCTCTACACACACGTATACGGAACATAAACACACAAACACACACGTACAACACGCGACATAAGCACACATATGCAGCCACTTGTGTGCTCTCTCGTCAGTTGATTCGATTAGCCGCGACGTCGACGCGAAACCGACTGTACACATATGTATCATTTAGTCATCGAAAGAATAGAAGAATCACGTCATATTTTGCACACAACGCATCTTGGTGTGAAAATTACGCGATGCGATTACTATATTGCGCGTCACACGGCGTATAAATATAATAACAGCTTGGAGCAACATAATCCGCGTTCAACGAACACGGCGGGTCGGGACGGAACGTCGTCGCGGAACATCGAATTTATTAAACGTCGTCTGTCGATGTCGCGAGACGCATCATGGGTCGACAGATCGATCGGAACGAAAAATCGAATCCGCGCGTATATATATGTATATTTTTTTTTTTTTTTTTTTATTGTGTGCGATGATACGCGCGCTCCGACGTCGACGCACGACGAACGTACAGCTTGTTGAGTTCGTCGAGTGGCCGCGTGTCGCATGCCAGAGTCGCAATTTGGGAGGGTCCTTCGACGTTAATTAATCGGGCACGGTTGTGTATATGGATATGCGTGTGCGTGAATGTATGCGTGGTGTATATGTGTGTGTGCGCGCGCGCGCGTCTTCGCCGTAATTAAGAGATAAAGGAAAAAATCGAAGCAACCACCCAATTTAATCGATCGCAGGCACTCATTTTTGCGTGGCACACACATCAGGAGCGGCAGCGTGTGATGACGATTTGTTCGTTCTCGTTCATTCGTGAAACGCTCGCGCGATTTCAACGCTGGCGGAATTTCCCCGTGGCCGCGACGACGCGCGAAACGAAATTTATATCCGGTGGGATTGAGAGAAAATAATAATAATAATAATAATAAAAAAAGGGGCAAAAGAAAGCGCGAAGGGGAGAGCGATACTAATATAAACGAGATTACTACATTAATAATAAAGGTATATTATTGCCGATAATTATACTGTAACGACACACACGAAAGAGAATGATGAATTATTAATACAATACTATTTATAAAACTGTAAGAAGCGAGAAAGAGAGAGAGAGAGAGAGCGAAATGAGAATCTGGGAAATACCTGGCGAGGGATGAAAGCGCGACGCGAGCGAGCGAGAGAGAAAGAGAGAAAGAGAGAGAGAGAGAGAGAGTCGAAGAGAAGAAACATATGAGATACACACAGAAGAGAAAAGAGGAGGGCAAAGGATAGGTAGTTTGGCAGTAGGCTGACGGTAGAGACACGGCATGTCTAATATTAACGAACAAAAAAAGATAATTAAAAAAAAAGTAAAGTATAAAATATCATAAACGCGAAAAAGGTAAAGTAGTGGTTTACTATTGGCTGACACGTAGTGTGAATGCTGACATAGGAGAAGCATGCTGGCGAAAGGGAGGCTTTTGTCGATTTTTTCGGTGGACCGAGAGGAGAGGTGTGCGTCGCGCGATGTTTCCGCGGGACAACACGTGAAAGGGAAGTGAGTTTTCGTGAGCGCGTGTGTTAGATCGGATTTTGTCTGGGATAAGCTCGAGAGGAGAAGGGGGGGCGGAATGAAGCGCTTTCTTTCCGTGTGATTTTATCCGATACGATAGTTTGCGCAATCAGCGAGCTCGATTTTTCTCTTATTATTTTGCACTCGATAGGTCTGTCCGTTCCAACTGCCAAGCTTCGTTGTGCTGTTAAACGCTTACGCACTGTTTATTTTCTCTTTCTCCTTTTTTTTTGTTTTTACGTTATTCTCTTACACGTTACGTTTGTGTGTACTTCGCGAGGACGACATTTACGTTTCTTCGTCGAACGTTGAGTTTCCGCTTTTTTGACGCAAAAAACGAACGAAAATTCAAAACACGGTATTTCGGTTGGCAAAGAGTCCTCCGGACTCGGGGAGAGGTGCACGGGATCGATGAAGAAGAATGGAAAAGCGAAGAAGACGTGCCGAAGAAAGAGAGAGAGAGAGAGAACGAACGTGGGAGCGCGAGATTAAGGAAAACGCGAGTGGGAACGAGGGCAAAGCGTTGTGAAGGGGGAAAAAAAAAATTTAAATGGACGTGCGACAGGGCGAGAGAGAGGTAACTTGATCGAGTGAGAGCGAACGAGAGCGAGAGAATGCGAAAGAACGACTGTAGATTCGGAAAGTCACTTAGCCAGCAGACTGCTGTTCATAGTGCCCTGTTATAGTGGGTTCCCTAGGCAGAGTGGCAGAGACGCGGTTAAAAAAAAATAAAAATAAAAATAAATAAGATAAAGAAAGAAAAGAGAACGAAAAGCGGGAAGGAAAAGATGGCGATGAAGAAGCTTCGGAGAAAAACGAGCCCAATACTAGTCTTTTACTGTAATAAAATATAAACCGCGCGCTGTTTATAGATGCGAACGCGTCGCAACGACGATGCTCGTTGTACGAGTTCTTTCGAGCGGGAAAGTCAACGCGTCGCGAAGGAAATTTGTTGTTGCGTGTCAACGTTACGCGCGTCAACGACGAGACGTAAATCGTGAATCTGTCGTCGTCGTGAGCAACGTCGAGCACGAAAATGTTCGCTTTGGGAAAATCTATCTCCCGGTCTATATAAGATACTCGAAACCGCGCGAAAATCCTCTCGACAAAAGCGTTCGATTCTTGTTTTTTTTTTTTTTTTGTACGTATCCTCGCGTCACACGAAAGCGACAGTCACGTAAAATACAGTACAATAGTTGCTGGATATTCCTAGTTGCGATTCCTTCGAATTGCGTTTCGAGTCATTTGCGGCTAATAATCAAAGCGATAACGAAATGACAGGAATCGCTCGTGACGACTTGATATAACTCGAGACCTGACCGATCGCGTCCCTCCCCCACAGGTTCTCGTCCGACTTAGATTCCCCCCCGTGGAGAAGTTTGAAAAGCGCAAATAGATATTAAAAGAGAAAGAGAGAAAAATTGTCCGGAAATCGAGGCACTCCGCCCTCTGCCCACGGGACCCTAATCTATTTTTCAGAATACGCTATTGTGATTATTAACTATATGATAACAATTTAAAAAACTAAAACGACAAAAATATCTTGTATCATTGTTTATTATACGATTCCGACGATTATATATTAATTTAAATAATGTTAATAATCTATATTAACAATATAATTACCGCATTATACCATTATTATATTTAGTATCTATTTAGAGAGCGAGGCTGCTACTGTATTTAATGAATTAAGTGCTAAAGGATTAAGTGATTCATCCTTTTTTAGAACTTTACATATAAATATATAAACATGACTAAACGACACACATACCTTTTACTCTCATGTCACCGCATTCGCGTGTCTCGATTGATTTTCACACACGTGTTGTTCCTTTGTTTTTGTTTCCTCGAAAAAAGCCAGTTTTTTCACTCGTCCCCCCCCCTTCTTTCCCGGGCGCTATTCAGTCAGAGAAACTGTTTCCGCCTTTGTTGAAACCTCCTTGCATTTTCGACGACTAACGTTATTTTATATATCATAATAGATCTAGACTGTACCATGAAATATTAAGTAAAAATAAATTTGATTAGGTAATACGCCACTTTTTTTCTTTAGCGAATATCCTCGTCCCATTTGCGTTTTTTTTTTTTTTTTTTATTTTTTTTGCTACTGCCGGTTCCTGAAATACGAAAAAATCTCGTTACAGAAGTCGGATGCACTTTGTTTCGGCATTTCAAAGTGTTTATCTCTCTCTTATATTTGTTCAGTTGATACTTTGTACTTTTATAAGAAACAATTTACTTGTACGAAGAAGATTTCACGTAAACACGAGTAAATTTAAAATAAATACGCGACACTTTAGACGGCAAAATGGCTGTCACTTCGAGTATTTGCAATTGTGAAGTTTGCAATTCTTCAAATAGAGGCGGCTAAGAAGGTCGCTACGAAAAGCGATGTAAGCGCCATCTTTGATCATAATTATGTACTACTAGATATCTCCACATTTCTCATCTACACTTATCTACTTACGCTATAGAAAAAAGTAGAAAAAAATTTACAAAAAATATATAATATATATGTATATTTGTATATAAAATTAAAACAAGCGTGCGCGTAAGAGAACAAATTGTAATTTCAAATAGACGCTGTTTCAAGTGGAAAAGAAATAGAAAGAGAAGGTAGTTAAATCAGTTATGTTTTAAAGAAATATCTAATATATTTAGTATCAAAACTGCAATGAGAATGGAAGATGTAAAAGGGGAGGAGGAGGGGTTTATATTTTCAAATTTGTTTAATTTCCCCACTGCAATGTGGGCAACATGTGACATTGTTAGTATCGCATCGTGGAAGGAACATTTGTCCGCCGACTGCAACTGCCGCTCCCATCACCGCGGTACAAGCGATGTCCTCTCTTCCAGTCATGGGAAGTTTTTGATTCATCAACAACTGTAATTTAAATTTTAAACTCATATTCCGCACTTTGTATATTAAAAAAAAAATTGTCATTATTACACACATAGTCTCTTCTAAAGTGTTTGAGATTATACTCTTACTTTCTCCGCGTTATTCTCGGCAAGAGTTTTCATGTCCAAACCAATTGTGCTGATCTCTTTTTGCAATTCCGAATCGGGAATACCACTGAGCAGACTGACTTTCAGAATTTCCGCGAGTTGACAACATCCCTGAGTGAGATCCAGAATATTAGCGCCGGCTAATTCATGCTTCTTGCCGGACGTTGTTCCTACAGCGTCGAATTTCTCTCGCAAGATCGTGAGCATTCTGCAGCAAAAATCGAGTGTTATTTGAACGAAAATGCATGAAGATGTGATATACAACAATATTAGTATAAAAACTTACTTGTATGTTTTGAGCGATGTATCGCGAATGACGTTGTGTTCTTCTAACATTCGTTTTATGACTTCCTGCAGTTCTGTCGCCCTTTGGCAAAGTGCAGCTTTCCATCTCGCCAGATCCTCCACCATTAAGCTGTGTGAAATTAATCTTGATTTTAATACAAGTAACAGTTTAAACAAAACAAGATTGTTCTGAAATTTGTGCGAACCAAAAACCGTAATAATTCCATGTGTGTTGATTGTTGAACATAATTGTCAATTACCTACTAGCTAGAAATTTACTTCTCCAAACTTCGCACTGGCCTGCCAACCATTCCATTTGTTCTTGATGCGTGGACAGAGACTGGGCAGAGTTCAAGAGAGCTCTCGCAAGTTGCAGATTGTCTTTAGTCAACAGATCGACTCTTGTTTCCAAATCTTCTCCCACTGCGGCGACTAACAAGTTCTTTAACTCTCCATTGACCTATATAATGCAAGTGTTGCGTAAATGGCCACGATTTTACTTGCTGATTACCAAAACTTGATTTAAAATATAGTTCCGTCTCCGTTACCTGTGCTTGAAATTTCAACTGGGTTTCCAGTTGGCTATTTTCTTCCTTCAGCTTGCGAATTTCCGCCTCATACGCCTCTTTCTCACTCTTCCATTCATTCTCCCACGATATGTCCCGACTTTCTTCCGCACAATCCTTCGCTCTCGCATCCGAATCCTGAATCTTCATCGCGGCAATTTGAGCAACTGTGGAATTCACATTCGACTCCTTCCTAGGCAATTTTTTATTCTTTTTTTTCAGCGGTACTATCGGATTAACAGCTGCCTTGTACGGTTCGTACGGTACGAACTTCGGTTCTTTTAACTTTAAGGAATGCAAAATACGCTTTTCCTGCCTTGCGCTACTAATATTCTTTGGCACTAACTTTACTATTGTACCGGTGGGAGTGACCGGAGCTGTTGACCCCAATTGCTTCAGATTTGTAGGATGGTAAATAAGTGTGTCACCCAAACGACTTCGTGTCTGCTTAGTCGTGCTGTTAGTCTCGACTTTGTCTACCGTCACATTTTCCATCCCGTCTCCCTGCGTTCGCTCGACACAACCCATTATATGAACATCTTTAAAAGAGAAAGAGACATGCACCAATTAAATATTTAAAAATTAAATACAATATTCATGTGAATCAATTCTCAAGAATCAAATAAATATTAAGATCTAAGAAAATATATCATGACCGTACAATCAAAAATGTAATTTTATCATTTTATTCTCAACTGTTATTGTTAACAATTTACGATCAGATGAAAGGTACACACCTGGTTGACAGTGAACGCTGTGTTTCTTGAGATTCGCGGAAACACTCATGTTTGGCAGTGTAGACACTTATTGCGGACACGAGAAATAATAAATAACATTTACTTAGTTGTCATTGTTTACATTGTGCAAATTATAATGAGCACATGTTGAGAGTAAAAAGTAACGGAAACTCGGTGGGATTTTACACAATCACCTTGCGTCACGCAACAACCTTACAATGACAGTGCGCCATTGTTGCCAACGATCATCGACATAAGAAGTTGGCTGCGTTTCAATATTTACTGTTAGTACTGGAAATCTATAGCACATGTGACGTAAACTATAGGTTTTTGGCAGTGAATATTGGAACGCAACCCATGTGTATGGGCAGAGAGAAGCCTGAGAGCAGCCAGGCCCATAGCAAAATGTGTAATCGTTTTGCCGGGCCGTAAACCAGCGCAATGTCCATGGTGGTGCACATTGGCAACTACGTACCGATGTCCACGAGCGACTTGTCGATACGTACGCTATGTCC
>QVOA01008962.1:0-36787 GCA_014825685.1 Pseudomyrmex cubaensis | reverse complement strand
AAAAAAAAAAAAAAAAAAAAATCGCCGAAGGATGCGACAAAACGATGCGGCTGTACTACTCAGAAGTCGTTTCATGTACCTAATACGCGTTTCGCGCACGGTATAGGTGCGCGCAAGCACCTGGAGAACAATTATCAACGATCGACGATGGACGAGGTGAAGGTTACTTTTATTATATCGATGAAAGTTCCACGGAGGATCGCCGTCGTTCCGAGAAATTGTGTTTGGAACACGAACACGCGTTGCGCGCGCGCGGGAGAGATTGTCGCGCTCGCGCGCGCGCGCGCGCGTGTGTGTGTAATCTTTTCTTTTTCTCTCCGCGCTGGAAATAAATCCCGCGCGAGATATCGAATGTGCATAAACACGATATTCGATTCGACCGGTTTTCGAAACCACAATCGGATCGTGAATCGGACGCATAACTAACTTGCGCGGACACGCGCAGCCGCGCATAGACGCGCGATGTGAATGGAGACGCCGCGCATGGGAATAGTTTTAAGGGAAAAAGAGGAGGAAAAAGAAAAGCAGAGCGACGAGAGAAGAGAGAGAGGGAGGGCGACGATAAAAGAGGACGGACGACGACAAGGGAGGAAAGGGCAGGCAAGGGGGGAGGGGGCGAGCGAGACGTGAATATATCGTACGGCTAAGGCTAAGTTAGGACGAGGATAGCGACGATTATCTTAACGATCCCCTGCGGCAAAACCTGCTGCAACCCGTTCCCGGCTGCCCCGTTCTCCCGTGTGTCGATCCCCCTCCCCTCCTCTCTCCCCTCGGCTAATGCTTTTGCCGTTGCTGCCGGACTCCTGCAACGACCGCGTCGTTGCTGCTGCAGAAAAGAACAACTACGTTAGGTTCGGCGGAGAGGAAGGAGGGGGATAGAGAAAAGAGCCAGCTGAAAATAGCTTATATTGCAGCCGCGGAGCAGAAGCTCCGGAGAGGAGCTCCGAGTTCAGAGATCTCCCCTTTTTCCCATCTCCGCTCTCTTTCACGTTTTTCCACCTCGTCCATTATCACCTGCGAATGCGCGACCTTTATCCGACGACACGGCGCGCGCCGTCACACTTTCGCGCGCTTCCGTCGTCAGACGCTCGCGATCGGTGAACGATTTCTTCTCTCGTATTTTTTTCTTTTTTTTTTTATTGGATTCAAATTTGTCCGTGACTGCTTTTGTGGTAGAATACAAAACAAACGATTCTTGAAATTATCCGATTCTTCTTATCGATTCTTCCGCGACCGATCGCGGGACAAGCAACAAATGAGGGGGCGAGGGGGGGAGGGGAAAGAACAGCGCGTGCGGAATCGCGATATGTATATATACACGTCAAATGAAAGAACAATTACACCTCCGCGGCGTGTGCGAGGAAAGAGGATGAGAAGACACGGACCTTGGGCTCCTTGCGAGATAATCATAACGTTACACGATCCGCGCCATAATGCCGTGTAATGTCTGCGGCACGATGGGGGGGGGGGGGAGGTCTCCGCTTCCTTTCTCACCTGTCGGTCGATTCGCAAAATTGGATAGAAAACCCGCAGCTATATTCCCGGATAATGGAATCGCGTGCGATGTCCGTCGCGCTTACAAAAAAGGAAGCAATACGTGTGCGATTTGTGGGTCAGGGAGGCGACTCAGGGAGGAGGAGGCGACAAAAGGAAGAGAGGCAGAAACTCGCGCCGGCAGGACGTGTCAGGACAGTTGTTATCTATCTGGACTGCCGACACGCGTCGCTATTTTAATTAGTAGAAAATCTCCCCGCGCTCTCCTCCGTAGCGGGTTCTCTATCGCGAAATGTGTTTCAATAACCTGCCGTCTTCGTTATATTATTTAATTAAATTTGTCGTTTTTAAAGGATGTTTGTTTTTAAAAAATCGCTTTTTTTGTTTTCCTTTTTTTTCAATGAAATAACTCGAAGTGCGAGAGCAACTTTGCATTTCCCATTACGAAACTAATTAGTCGCAATCGATTGAGATTGCGAGAGTTCTCGATTATGTGCGCGAAACAGATAATCGAATCCGATTCTCCAAAGACCGAATTGGAGAGATCGTTAAGTGCGTCGTTAATTAACGAAAAAGCAGATATCCGATGGACTATAGCTGCAACCCTTCCCCCTCCCTCCGACATACAAGCCAATCGCTTTCCGCTTGCACCACCGCGAAACCGGATTCGGAATGAAATTAGGAGTCAAGTAGTCAAGGTCGGCCGAAACTTCGACGACCGCTTCTCTCGCTTCTTTTTCTTCATCTTCTCCTCTACTTCTTCTCTCTCGCGCGCGCGCGCTTCTTCTCTTCCACATCGCGTGCGATCCGAATGCCTCCTCCTACCCCCTTCCCTTCGCCCCGCGTTGCTACAGCAGCAACTCTCAGCGATGCTCGTTGCGCCGTTTTGCGGAATCCGGTGGTAAAATCAGAAGAGCGCTTCTCGGCAATCGGCTTTTAACGGCGCCTCCTCGTCGCTTCTCGTTCGCATTTCGCGAAGGGAAGAAGAAGGATGTCGATATCGACGTTTACTTCGCGTAAACAATGAAGCGTGCGAAGAAGCCGATGATGCTCGAGCCAATGCTTCAAGGGAGAATCCTTTTCGAATTTTTCACTTCCCGCGAAAGTACCCCAGCGGGATTTGCAGAAGTGCGGCTCGTACATAGTATCGCCCGAGCAAACAAGACGCAACAGAGACCAACTATTCTCTTCCTCGGAGCGCAATCCCCCGCTCCCATCTCCGACGACTTATTTCTCATATTTCGTCTCCGCGCGGTCGAACCGCGTTCCTTCGCTTCAAACGACGACATCGGCTACCACACTCGACCGACACGCAGTGATTCACCTTCGCGATTAAACGAGAATCGTACCCGATCGTTAATTGCGCGATTGCCAAAGGTGAATGAAGAAACGTGTGTTTCTCATATATTCCTGGGTTACGTTACTCTCTGACACGCATGTACGAGAGATGTTGCACACACCGCGGTCTTAAGTAAGTCATTCAAGCGTCACCACACGGATGCGTCGGTCGGCAACGATTGCATAAAAAAAAAAAAAGAAAAAAAAGTATCCTCCAATTGGACTCGGAGAAAATGCGAGAGATACGTCGCGCGCTGAAAGAGATGAAGCTTCTCTTCGCTTCTTGCAACTAAGTAGTTTATTAGCTTAAACGAGATAAATCGAGTAATAAAATTTGAGATAATAATATCTTTATTGACGCGCAACAAGTATACGACATGTGCGTCGAGTGTAAAATAAATTAAGATCAACGCGTGTCAAAAAAAAAAAAAAAAATTCAGCGCGATACTTCGCTTATACATATGTTTTGCTCACGTACGCGACGTATCGCGCATTCTTGGATTTGAGCGTGACGACAAGTGTCACGCTATTATCATCATCCTCCGTGCCAATCGGACGTCGCGACAAATATGTTACAGATCATTTACAGCGCGCAGTAGCGGCACACACACACGCGCGCGCGCGTGCTATCGTTTCATGCGGGTTGTATAAAACCTATAATATAAACCGAACGCGTCATTCGTTCGCGGTTTAACAACGTCCTTGGCGCACCTCGCACCTCGCGCCGAGAGAGAGAGAGAGAGATATTGCTAAAACTCGCATTAGCGATTCGTGATTCACCGCCCGATTATTTAACGAGCCCGATTGTTAACGTCGCGTTAACCGGATCGGTCTCTAGAAAAATTATCTATCCGATTTCCTGAGCGCTGCAATATATTCTTGTGTTGTTGAGAAAGCGCAAGATCCTTCGCGAAGTTTTCGCGCTCGAGGAAAAAACTGAACGACGACGATCGAGAATTGTTTAACAAATATTCAAGTCCGTTACGTTGTTTTATCCGCGAAATCTCCACGTCCGCGGCGTGTACGTCACGTGTGCGTTTCTTTTTTCTCTACAATGCGGTATAATAAAGTTCGGATTTCACGCGCACGTTGAAAGACTAAACCTTGATGCGATAGACTGTGAAAATTCACGTTCGAGCCAATCGACATTGCGCATCGGGCACGAACAAACGGGGACAGCAGGACGGAAAAGCAATTATATCTATATCAGATATTCTCTAAAATGTGTGTTAGCCTGTCAAGATAAACGCCACTAATTGCAGTGAAAGCTGTCGTGGTGATACTGATCAACAAACAATTTTTTGTCTGTTCAAACGTTGTATAAAAAATTACTTATAAAAAATTATTTATATTTAATTTATTATTTATTATTTTTTTATAGAATAACAGTCTACGTTACACGTAGAAAATTCGCGAAGGATAGAGAAATATTTCCATTCGACTTTCTTCGAGAAAAGCATCGATAATTCCGAATGGCCATTTCGTTCTCGCATGTTTCTCGTATCCTTGTCCCGATTCAATAATTAATTTTAATAGATTATTCGCTCGCGGCTTACGGGAATTATTGTCGTCGTCGTCGGCCTTCGGAGACGCTTGTGTTAAGATACGGACTTGCCGGAATTAATGTACAAAATTCGCGAGACGTGACACGACGCCGGACGCCATCGCCGCCGCTGCCGCCGCCGTAATTAATGCCGTTAAACAGGCAACGCGCGCGTTGGAACGGCGCCTGGGACATTTATAAAAAAAAAACATCGCACACTTTTTCTCGGAGAACCGCGATTATGTGGCGTAATCATCGCCATTGCGATAATTATACCACAGAATCGTAACCGGGACTACCGGCGCTTATCTACCTATTGCGATCTTCTTTTATGCAATTCCGCAGCCGAACAGGACTGGTACAACGTTTCGAAGAAGTATCTTAGTTTTTTCTCTTTTCCGTGTTTCTGCATGAAACGCGTGTGTAATTTCTCAATGCTGTTATTAGTTTATCACAATATCCTTCTCTCATCCAGCATTTAAGCTGAGATTTAACTTAAACGCTGAGGAAAAAAGTGAAGAAGCGCGCGGGCAATTCGAGTTTCTATTTTCGATGCGCGTTGGAACGCGCGCAAAGTACGCGCGGTTGAAACTACAATACGAAGATGTGGAAGAGACTCGACTTTTTCGCAAATGGCAATTTAATAAACGCGCATTATTCTAACGGTGCTTAACCGCTGAAAATCGCCGGTTATAAAGCAGCAGCCGCCGCCACCGCCCCGTCTCGGCACACAACTCGAGACTACTGAGAATCCAGGAAGAGCATCGCGATGCAAACAAAATGATGATGCATCCAGGAGGAGCACACCGATAATATTGAGAAATATCACGAGATTAGACGCGCGAGTCTATTCTTAGCTCAGCCTCGAAACGGTCTCTAATAAAACTAAACTGTTTCCGCTCAAACATATACTGCATATATAGCTCGGAGCATGACTATTTATTAACTAACTTTATAACGTAATTATTTATTTCCTCCGAGAAAAGCACACAAATAATGCAATTAAAAAAATAAAATGTTCTAATTATCTTTGCGTCAATAAAGCTATAAATATGCAAGTTTATTTCCTTCGGAGTTTCTTTTTACAAAGTGTTAACTACTACGACTGATAAGTCGATTCGAAACGAAAAGGTGAACGACAATTTGTCGGATTGAAATTTATTTATTTATTTTTCATTTATTTATTTTTTGATCAGCGTTTGTCGAGAATATTTGAAACCTATTTGACAGAGCTCTTCAAAAGCCGACTTTGTTATTGAAAATTTTTTTCCGCCATTTTTTCAAATAAATGGAAATCGCATCGGGATCATGTCTGGCGAATGAGGCGATCGAGCTATTCGAAGTTCAACTCGTAAAATTTGAGCATCGCAATAATGAAAAAGTGCTGCATTGTCAAAAATCATCACTGAGAGCGTTTAATTTTGGCGAGCTGTCGCACGAACACTAGGTGCGATAATGAGCGTTTGATATACTTTGTTTTCTGAAAGATGAAACTTCGCCAACAACAACGTGACACTTCTATTGTTACCTGTGCGTCATTTCGGATACTTATCAATCGTTCCTCGTATCACTAACCAAACTCAGGATATAGCGACGAAACAAAATGGGAAGGAGGGGGTCATTGATCTCAGCGCGTAGAGGAGAAGCTACAACATCATTAAGTCATGAATAATGCATACTTTTTTGTATTAGTTAATTATTCACGAGCGCGTATAAACGAACGCGCGAAATAACGGATCTTTCAGTTTGACGTGTAAAATGTAAAATCATTTTGCCAGAAACGAGAGAAAAATTATATCGATAGCATTTCGATCGGTGTGAAATATCGCGAACTAGATGCCAAAGAGACGCGAGGAACGGAGTGCGTTTTATCGTTAGTGCGTTGTGAGTAATAAAAATTTATCAAATCTTTATATACATGTGAATTAAATAATCGCAATCATGCAAATCGATCGTGCCCTCATCACGCGACCTAAACTTAAGAAAGTCGAGCAAAGATTGGATAGAAAAAAATATTTAAGAATATATTTTAAAAATACATTTAAGAAATATTAAAAAAATATATTTAATGATATTTCAATGACGATTTTTTCTTTCGTTAACGCGTTCGCTGAATGTAAAACTTCACAAAACTAATAAATTTTGCCACATATGTTCTTGTACTCGTTTTCTCGAGTTTTGATCCAAAGCGCCTCGCTTAAATAATTATTCCTCGATTGCAAATGAACATTTTGACAAAATGATCAACGACTTTCGTCGGGGAATTGTTACACAGAAGAGACCGATGTGTAAACTGAAGGTTTATGTAACAGTGGCTGTATATACTCTGACGCGTGTATCGCACGCGTGTGCGATTCATCGAGCGTTCCACGATGAGTCACAGAAGAGCGACGAAGAAGATGAAACAATTTATACCTGGTGGCTCACCTGATGGCTTATCGAGTTTGCGATATATACGTATATTCGCGACAAGCAAAATAACACATAAGCGTTTTATTATAATCGGAATTCTAGGAACGGACGCGAGTAAATTAAATTTCTTCTCCGTTTTGCGCGCTTTTTAATTTTTACTTGCTTTTTGTTATTTATTGTACAAAAATGTATTTAGTAAAAAAAAAGAAATATAAATATAAATATTTTAATAGAAATTCTAACAACGGACGCGAGTAAATTAAATTTCTTCTCTCCGTTCGTTCGCATTTTAACTTTTTTTTGTTATTTACTGTATAAACTATGTTTAGTTGAAAATAAATTAAATATATTTAGTAAATTAAAAGAGTTTTTTTAATGACTATTATTGTATATTATTACATAATATGTATGAGTGAGCGTTTAAAAATATTCGCGCGACTAAAACTTAACGAGATCTCTTCTGCTTAAGAATCGAGAAAAAATTTAGACATTGCTTCCGCACTTTCGATGATCATTTGGGCGCGTCAATTATTTCTGCATCGGTTCGCGGAGAATCGATCGCGAACACAGCTCGATCGATCCCTTTAAATGCATTCAGGGTCACCCTCCGCCTCTGTCACGGCCCGCGTGCGCAATCCTGCATGCCACTTGGCACTTCCGCTCGATATACATAACCTGGAACGGTCCCAAACGAACGCTTTTAAAACACAAACGCGAAACAACGTCATGCGAAGTGTCCGTGCAAGGTGCGTCCTCCCGGAGCGATTACTCGGTCGAGTAAAGAACGGAGCTTTGCGCGGTTTGCAGAAAACGGAATAAACGTGCAAAACGATCGACAATGAAAATCCTAATTGAACGCAAATATCTCAAGGTTCTTCAAGGTAGGGTACGAAGGTGCGCGCAAATTGCCATTCCGACTACTGTTAACGGCCGTATAATGAGTGTAATAATCGCCAGTTTCGGTCGTAACGAGAAAATCGCGCCGGCGATCTTTCTCAAAGATTGTAATTTATTGCAACCTTTCTCCGTTCCCTGTCTCTTTCTCTCTCTCTCTCGTTTGCCGTTTTCCGAAGATAATGACTAAACTACGCGTTTATTTTAAAAAAGTGCGCACTTATCTCTCATGAATTCTTATATAGTATTCCGTAAATACGCTGCCATGATGTGGCGTATAATGAGGCAATATGAAGAAACGTAGAGATGAAACAGAGAGATAAGTGAAATATTCCGAATATTGTTAAACTTGTAATACGATTCTCAAGCAAACTCTCGCGTACGCATAGGAAACCTACAAGGCGGCTGATTCGCATAAATTACAACAAGAGAGATAGAATTAATCCTGCAATTGCGACTTGGTCTCACGCACAGGATTGTTGCGAGCGAGTCGCACGTAGACAAAGAAAACCGATCAATTATTTAAAAAAAAAAAAAGAAAAAAAAACCACACACACACAATCACTTCCCGCATAGAAGCGTGTTCAAGAGACGTGATCCCACTGGGTCAGCAATACGAATCCGTTCCCGAACTCGAAGATCTCGGGACGTTTTAGATGACGGAGCGGAAAAGAACGAAGGAATCGGACGAGCGAGCCGAGCGAACGAGCGAGCGAGCGAGCGGAGGCCCCGATCGAAGCGAGAGAGTAAGGAAGCACAGAAACGCGGTGTAGGAGGAAGAGAAAGAGAGAGGAGAGGTGATAAAGAGAGACGAGGAAGGAGAGATAAGATGGGTAGGTAGAAGCTCCAAGAAGGGCGAAGAGACGATCGAAAGAGGGGCCCCTCCCGTGAGGTGGCACGATCTGACGAGAAGGGTCGGGGGCCCCCTTGCACGATCCTGGCCGTCCGCGCCGGTCACGGGTGGGTAAATGGGTATATAAGCGGGGCCCTGGCGATTCCATCTCGACACACGACCCAACCTTCATCCCGATCGCCAACGGTCCCTCGCACACACGAGCGTTAAAGTCCGCACGCGCGCGATAAAAAAAAACATCACAGAGAAAAGACAGAGAGAAGAGCCCCTGCTCGCGGTATCTTTTCTCGTTTCTTCTTCGATCAATCGCGTCGATCGACGACAGTTCGCGCGAACCGGTGAGAGAGCAGACCGGGAGCAGCCGCCACCAAGGAGAATCACGAAGAGATCGCCGTATCCGGCACTCGTCTGACAAGAGTTTTTTTCCCCGGAGGAGAGAAAAAAGACGTGAGTACAAGACACAGCTTAATGTAATACGCGCGCGTTTCTCTTTCGGCTGAGAGAAAGAGAGTTTTGCAACCCTCGACCGAAGAAACTCTGTCGCGGCGAGAAAAAAAAAAGCGGTCTTTCGAAAGGAGCGCAAAAGACGGTTTCGTTCGGATTTTTTACTCGACTCTCGTTTCGATATGCTTTCGGTCAGTCGATCGAGACACGAGAGAGAGTTTTTCTTCGTCGTCGAGCGTCACACTCGAATTGTGTCACGAGCGACCTCGCGGGGATACACCGGTCCGTTTATCACTGTCCGTTTATCAACTGTCAAACGAGCGAAATCTCATCTTCCGACGTTTGAATTTCAGTCATCTATTTTCCGAGATACAAAATCCTTTGTATTGGAATCGTTACGTGACGGACGAGCGGACGCGGACGTGGTAAATCGAGTTCGTTTGATGAAATCTCGAGTCGGTGTGACATGTATATATGTGCGGTCCGGACAAGACGCGGTCGGTTGACTCGGAATAATCATTAGCCCCCGCATGTTCGTGGGGGCGCAAGAGAGAAACTTTTCTCGAAGCGAATTGCAGTTTCTTTCGCAATACGCGTAGGATTCGACACTCGCGCAAGCAAGTCGCAGCGCGCTGCTGCGGCTTCGTCGTCGTCGTCGTCGTCGTCGTCGTCGTCGCGCGACGGCAATAGAGACAGTTTTGAAAGTGGAGCGCGATAATGCTATTGTTCGCCTGGTAGGCTGGTATTCCGCTCGTTCAATTAGCCGGGGTGCGGCGGCGGACGGAAATTTTTCGAAATAAAACGACCGGCTCCGATAAACGCTCCGATAAACATCACCCTTTGTTGTCACAGACAGATTGCGGGAACCGCAATCGTCACGTAATCATATTATATCTGCAGTTAATTTCAAAGAGGAAAGAGAGTTTTTTTGATATATGAAAGTTTTTTTTTTTTTTTTTTTTTTAATTTTATTTCAACTCTTTGCGCTTGAAAAATCTGTTCGATTTTTCTCGTCAGACAATACAAATGTATAATTGAGACAGACGTGTAATTTTGACGGATATTTGTCAATCAACATCGTAAAAATAAATACGTTGCTTTTAACGAAAAACAAGTTTAACGGATTGCGCGGCTAAAGAGAGTTAACGAAGAAGAATTAAATTCATGAGGAACCGATAGAGTGTTGCATGAAAGGAATTCCGGTGCGAAAACGGTCGAAGCAAGGGAAATGCGCGTTGCGTGCAAAAGTTACACTCCCAGCCGTCGTATATACACATAATTTCTAGATTTCTCAAGGAGCGACCGCGCGCGCGCGTTTGCGTAATAATTTCGCATCCACGACCCTTAATTAACCGGCTTAATCTATCAATCTGCGAATTACCTGCGCCGCGACGTCAACTCGAGGTCGCCAACCAACATCCCGGCAGCCATCTTCCTTCCCTTTCGCAACTCGTCCAACGGCGCGCGCTCCGAACAATGTCCCGTTCAATAAATTAAATCGGGAAAGAGTGAATTACGCGTGGACTTACATAAAAAAAAAAAGGGGGGACGAAGGTATCCCGCGAGAAATTGAACAAAAGAACGCGTCGCGTAGCGGCATAGATTAGACAAGCGAACGACGAAGACGACGACGACGACGTGCTCTTTCAATGGACACGCCGCAATCAGGAACCCGCGCGAGAGGAGGCGCTTGAAAGGCGCGAGAAGAAAGAGTGAGAGAAGGCCTGTAATCATTGACGATGGAGAGCGCGCTTGATGGCGCGCGACTTCTTTGTAAACGTAGCACCATTATTACATCTCTGATGATCTTGATGAGGTAATCGGCGTCCATCATCTTTCACAGGCATTTCCTGCGTCTATCGACCTGAAGAGCCGCCGACCGCTTCTCGCTTGTGTGTTTGTTTTTTTTTTTCTTTTTTCTTTTTTTCTACATTCGCGACGCGCTCCCCCCGCCCTCTCTCTCTTTCGAAATTTCGATCTTTTTCTTATTTTTTATTTTTTTTCGAAACTTTTTTTTATCGACGACGATGACGACGACACAGTCGCACGCATCGACGAACACGCGTCCGTTTTCACGTAACGCCATGTAAGAAATAATTAACGGAACGTTCATGGTGCACGCAAACAATAAGTCGACAAGTATATATGCGGTAGTTGAATTGACTCGCAATTAAGTTTATTGCGATGACGCGCCGTGCACATCCGGTGCAATTGGTCTTAAAATAAAAATTTCCATTTCGGAGGATTGTAAATTTTATCCGCCGATTCCCGTGTGTAGGTCGTTGTAATGTAACTGTTGTTGCGAAACAAAACAAGATAGGCTTGACTCGACTCGGCGACTCTCGGCAAGCAATTAACGTATATTACATTAAGTCGAGATTCGACTTGTAATTAAGAAGATGTGAGAGAGAGAGAGACCGGAGATTACTGCGAAATGCGCAACGCGATTCTCGAGAATAAAATAAAAAAAAAACGAGAAGAAAGAAATCGACTCACCTTCCATCGCAACGACGACGCGGGGCGATTTCGGCGATTTTATTGAAAACGCGGTCGGCGAGCTAATAAACGCAAGAACGTTGCAGCCGCAATTGCCAAACGCGAGTTTGCCGTAAAAACTGAATCGCTTTGCCGCGTCCCGCCCGTTCACTCCGTTCCTCCGCTCCGCGTCTCGCGCGTTCTCTTCCCGTCTTCGTCGCCACTTCTTCTCGCCTCTCGACTCTCCCGCTTCTCCACGCATTCCGGTTTGTCGCAATCGAACATTTTCCGCGAGAGAGAGAGACTTGAGCGCGACAAACTCCGCAATCGAGACAAACGCAAACTTAATTTTTCGCAAGAAAATAATAAACTTTCGCAATAATAACGACTTTCATCGATGGAGTTCGGTTGATGAAAGAAAAATCGATAAATCGATAATAAAGCGTGCAGCGGTCTAGACCGGAAAAGTGAGTGTGCTTTTTTGTCGCAACAATTGCTTACTCGCCGCGCGTTAATGTTCGCCGATCAAATCGCCGACAATCCGACGACGACGACGCGTAAATACCGCGTCATTTGTCTCCGATTTCACGTTCTGCACACGCCTACTCGCGGAATAGTCTACTGTTTCGCTCGGTGCATTTTGCGTCGCAAAGATCGCGCGCGTAAATGTAGTTATCGTCGCGCATGATAAAGTACGATTATAAATCTAAATCCGTGTACGCATGCGAGTTTCATACGCGGAGTCAACGTTTGTAAAAAATAAATGTCGGTCTAAATTTAAACAAGACTCTCTTGAAAAGATTTTAAACACAAATTTACAAACCGTCGTTGCGTCACTCGACAGTTTTCCTCGTAAGAAATTTTCACCTAAGAAAGCGAGCTTCCACTCTCACATGTTTCGCGCAATAATAGATGTATTTTGTGACGAAAGAGAGAGAGACAGAGAGAGAAAGCGTCACTTGCTATGCGCTTTGTATTGAGATTTCTTGAAGCGCGAAAACATAATAAACGTCACACGAGTGATTGAACAATCAACGATCATTAACATCGGGAAAACAAAGTTACAAAAAACAAAGAAGAAAAATAATAAAATAAAATTTCAAAAAAAGAATAAAATATGAAAATAAAGAGAAAGAGGGAGAGAAAGAGAGAAACCGCATACGCGCGCGCGCGCGCGTAACAAGCACGCGGGACACGCATCCTGTCATTAGTTCCATAACGTTCGCCTTATTAGATGCATTCGGTTCAATGTCACCCGTCCCTCTCCTTCCTGCCGATTTCCCTCGCAAGTGCGTCCATCGGCACCCAGAGCGACCTCCCCCCCGCCCTCCCCCCTCGGCTCTTCTCCCCATATTAGCAATTACAGTTGTCGTCCTTTCGTCTCGCGATCTCTCTACGATCGGATCCATTCATACACGTTCGTACCGCCATTCATGCCGAGAACTGTCACGACTGCTCGTCCTCACGTCCGTTCGGCTAACTGGAAGATTGCGCGTCTCAATGTCTTCTCAGGCGTCAAGAGGCGAATTTTGCCACGCGGAGGAAGCTCGCGGTCAGTCGCGTGATAAGAAGCCGTCGTTGCGCTCTCGTAATGACTTTCAACATTAAATTGCTACCACCAAAGTGCTACCAAGAAAAAATTTGTATCGCGAGGAAATGTGTCGATTGGAAGTCGGCGGAAAATTATTTCAGAATAAAAACTTTAACGATCGAGCGATCTTTTCCCTCCTCTTTTCCGAGACATCGATTGATTTTGTGTTGCGATAATTTCATCGCGACGTGACTTGAAATTTGATGTGTTTTTGCAGATATCATGATGATAAAATTTGCTGTGGCAATGGTATGCCTCTTGGGGCTGCAGACGATCACCGCCATGCCGGTGGCCGACCATCACGAGGAGCATGAGTCTTTGTCGGTTGTGCCCCTCGTTGAGAAAGCCGAATCGGAAGCTCTGAAGGCGGCCGAGACGGCCAATACGGGAGCTGCTGCGCAGAGCAACGCGCCCGCGGAGGCCGCGGCGAGCCAGCCCGCGGCGCCGCAGCCCGCTGAGCAAGCATCTAACGCCCAGGCGCCTGCTGTAAGGAGCAGCGAGTCCAGCGAGGAGGCACAGTCGGCCGAAGCGAAGAAAGAAGAGCCGCAACAGCCAAAGCCGGCGGCCGAAGAACCTCAAGCGCAGGCAAAATCCTCCGAGGAGAGCCTCGAGGGAAAAGAAGACCCGAAAGTCTTGGCTACCACCGAGAGCGAGAAGAAGCAGGAAGAACCCCTGAAGGAGGCGGCCAGCGAGGCCAAGGAATCGGTGCAAGCCGCGCCGCAGGAGCAGCCTGCCGCGGCCCCAGCTGAAAAGAAAGCGGTGAGTTTCTTGTTTTCGCGATAAATCGATCTTTGAATGAGAGAGACATTTTCGGAGATCAACTTGACCTCATTTTGCGCAAACGCGTTTTTTTTTTCAGGAGGAACCAGTAGCCGCCGAAGGCAAGAGCGCGGAGCCAGTTGCGGAAGTTGCGGAGGAAGTTGCGGAAGTGGAGAAAGTCGCGCCGATCGAGAAGCGCGCCGATGTTGCCGCCGAGGTCGCCAAGGAGGAGCCGAAAGAGGAAAAGAAGGTGGAAGAGGCACACTCAACTCAACTGAAGAAGCGAGTAGCCGAGCTACCCGAGGCAGGCGCGGCCGCGTCCTCTCCCGCCGCGGAGAGCCATCAGAAGCAAAAGAACGAACCAGTCGAACAGCTCAAGGAACCCGTTCACTCGCCCGCGCACGCCAAAACCGCCGAGGAAAAGCCCGACCGCGTAACCCGTGAGGCTGAAGAAGCCGCTGATTCACCCGCTGCCGCCCCCGCTGCTCCTGCTGCTCAGGAACCGGCTCAGCAACCGTTGGAAAAATCCGCACCTGTCGCTGAGGCCGAACAGCCTGCAGCGGAGGTCGCCAAGCCTGCAGCGGAAGAGCCGAAGCCCGCTGAGAAGAGCGAGAAGATCGAGAAGAGCGAGCAGCTCGAAACGGCGCCTGCCGTTGAACAGCAGGTTGTGGTATCCGGAGAGCAGACCGCCAAGAGCGAGGAGAAGGTGGCCGAAGTAGAGAAGGAAGCGAAGAGCGCCGAGGCTGCGGTCCAACAGCCTGCGGAAGCAGCTAAGGAACAGGAACAGCAGCAGGTTCAGGAGTCAAGTCAGATCAAGCGAGACACGGCGGAGACAGTCGAGCAACCGCAGGCCAAGTCGGAGCTTCCGGCCGCTGAAGAATCGCAGCCGACCGAGCCTCAGCTGCAACAACAACAACAGCAGCAGCAGCAGCCGGTGCAAGAAGCCGCCAAAGAGCTGAAGGAGCGCTCCAACGACTCCTCCGAGGAAAAGACCTCCGAGGACAGCAAGGAGGAGTCCAAGGAGTCCAAGAGCAGCGAGGAAGACAAGTCCGAGGAGCAGCAGCAGAAAGACGCCAAGGCACCCGAGGGAGCCAAGCCGGAGCTGCTCCCGAAGCCCGAGCAATAAACCTCGGACGGGCTGATCGACGAGCAACCTCAGCGCGGTAGCAGCAGCAGCACCATCTCGAGGAGGAGGAGAGAAGAAGAGAAGGAAGAAGAGAGGAGAACTGCTTCTCTCAGGGATCGGGACGAGCTCGGGCACCGGTCTAACGAAGGAAAAAAAAAAAAAAAAAAAAAAAAACAAGAGCGAGAGAGAGAAAGAGAATGCGTGAGAATGTGTGTGTGATAGCGAGAATGCGAATCGTCAGAATAAAAAACGTAAACGACGAATCCAGGAAGTGTGTAAAATTTACCGCACAGTGTGAATGAGAGAACGAGAGGGAGAGAGAGAGAGAGAAAGAGAGCGCGCAAGAAAAGAGCCGACCCCATCGACCCGATCGATCTTTTTTTCGCGATGGGGCTTGTCCGATTTTCACGGCGCACCACGATCTCGATGGCGCATCTTCGGCGGCCGGGATGACCGCGTGTTACCGGATGCTGTCCGCTCAGCGCGAAACGATATCCGTGTATCGATGTCAATCATCGATACCGCGACGATCGCGCGCTCGCGAATCATCCCTTTATAGACGGGAGACGGAAAACACACGGGCAATCTCTCGGGCCGCGAGACTACTCAGTCCCTCACCGGGGCTCCGAGGCGGCGCTTCCGTTCGTCCCGGCGGATATCGCGATTTATCCGCGGGGACGAACTCCGGGGCTTTTACGATCGATATCTCTCATCCCGCCCTTTTTATTGAATCCCCCCCACCCTCCCCAAACCAACACCTCCAACGTCCCATTTGAATGACACACGCACCACTACACAACACCACACAATCCCATTCCGATAAAAAAACTATACAAATAAGTAGCTCGACTCTGTCTTCTTTTTTTTTTTAGAGATACATGTGTCATTTATTATTATTTTATTATTATTATTATTATTATTATTATTATTACGATTTAGTACCAGTACCACTATTATTATTAATATTATTATTTGTATTATTGCTATCATCACACATCGTTATAATAATAATTATTATTATTACTGTGAAAAAAAAAGAAAAAAACAAAAAAAAAACAAATATCGACGACTTCGTTTAATCCGTTAAAAACCACCATCGCCCGCATCTCCACGCGGATCGTTCGATCATATCGGCGTGCGGAATTGAGAAGATCCAAGATTTCTTATATATCGCAATATCTATCAGAAAAAGATTTGTGTGTCTTGTATAAAAAAAAAAAAAAAATAAATGCTCATGGTGTCCTTCATTGTTTTGTTCCAATATGTTTTTAAATATAAATATATAATATTTTTTCGAGAAAAGTTGCGACACATTCGAAGTTGGAAAATACACTACACGGGTGTTCTTTGAACATTCGGACATTCTCTTTGCTCGTTCGATACTTAAACGCGTACAAAGAAATTTTTTTTTCTGTAAACGAAACCAGATAGAAACTAGTTTTTTTTTATACGAACTGAGCTCGTGTATGTCGATGAACGATATAGTTACTTAGAAAGAGGTAAGAGATTATGAAAAAACGTATTTTTTTTTTTTTTTTTTTTTTTTTATCAATCACAAACGTCGCAAAAGCGTAACAAGATAACGAGTGAGTCACACGCTGAAGTGACACTTGCGTTTTCAACAACTGATATTATATACACACAGCGTTGCGGTCAGATACGATAATCGGGGACTTCCGTCAGTTGATAAACATCTTCGCACTCTTCTAATACGAAATAACAAGGCACAACGAGCGAGACAACACCGATGACAGCGAGCGATATAATTTCCCTTTTAGCTTCT
This sequence comes from Pseudomyrmex cubaensis, assembly GCA_014825685.1. Classification (NCBI taxonomy): domain Eukaryota; kingdom Metazoa; phylum Arthropoda; class Insecta; order Hymenoptera; family Formicidae; genus Pseudomyrmex; species Pseudomyrmex cubaensis. The sequence goes on along the minus strand of QVOA01008962.1, from coordinate 20,075 downwards.
GCGACGATCCTCCACCCCTTCGCAGTGTTCACAAACCGTTTACACGCGCAACAAGATCCAATGTAAAAACGTGTTCTCGCGGCATTTCAAGATCTCACGGAACGAAAATTGGTTAAAAATTACGGACTCGCAGATTTTTCGATCGAATGCATAGCCGCAAAAAATGTTAATTACGTGTTACACAAGATTTTTGAGACACTAAATTAAACTGAGGCAGGGAGCGATTGAACAAAGATCGTTGATATGATGCTCGTATTAATAACAGCGGAACGATTAATCTCTTAATCTTCCCCAGCGGCAGAGAAACAAACGATAATCTTAGTTTTAGATTTTCGGATAAATATAAAAACGTGATTACAAACAAACAGGAGGAAAGATTTCGCACAGAATTTTGCGATATCGTCTCTTTTGTCTGTCGAAAATAGTCAAAGCGTATCTAATCGCCTCTCCGTAAATTCCGGAGGAATTATTCTAGTAGATACTCGTATAGAGTGCGGTAAAAAAAAAACTTAAAGGTCTGTTAACGGATCGTCGAGGAACGAGTCAATTCACGGATTTACAGTGGCGCGCGTAGCCACCTTTCTCCACCTTTCTGTATTCATTCAACTGCATAACAAATCGGCCGTTCCGTGAAAAATTACACTTGCACAAGACAAGACCGCGAGTCTCGCAATTGCTCGCGAATGTCGCACGCCGACATTTCTATCTTCGCGATGCATCGCCGGTGATGCATCGATTCGTCAAAAGGGCGAGCGATCGCGGTTCTGTTCGCGCGACGACCGACGCACCGGGTAAGTAGGTGTAAACAACGGTGATGCATATAAGGTGAGTGTACCCCGGTGGAAATGTCAAGGCGCGCGAGAGAGGGATAAAGATTTTGCAACGCACGCTGTGAGATTGTGTTTCTTTTCATTGTGTCAATCTCCACGCATATTTATTTAATACGTTACGTATGTACGTTGTACGTTGTGTAGCTGAGTCTACGCACTGGATTTCGGATTAAACGAATATTAGTAGAAAATTTACGCGCGCAATTTTATCGAACTTTGACTATAAAATTTTTGTAAATTTTGTTGTTGTTGCAAAGAGTTTAGCCATTTGCCGTTAAGATATTACATTAATAAATTATACTAAATAAAGTATTATATTAATAAATTGTAATAAATTATCGAGGCTATCGCTAAACATAAATTTTTACGATAAAATACGATTTAAATATCAGAATCAAATTGTCAATCTATATCTCGTGTTTCTTTTTATTTTAATCAAGAAGCTTGATTTCTTTATTAAATGTCTGCGAAAATAAAATGCTGCAAAAAACGGATACTAGATGTAGATATCAGTAAACCGTTTGCAAGAGAGATGTACTCAGTTGCCTCCGTGGCGCAATCGGCTAGCGCGTTCGGCTGTTAACCGAAAGGTTGGTGGTTCGAGCCCACCCGGGGGCGTTGTTTTTTTTTTTATTTCGACAATATTAACGTACTGGCATAGCGTATAATAGCTGGCATTATAATTAAGAATTATTTTTAAATTTTTTAATACGCAAATAATAACGTTAAATTATTTTGTGAGTATTTAATTTGAATAATTAATCAATCATTTAAATACACAAAAATAATAAACGCAATAAATAATAATTACTAAATTAATTAATATTTCCGTTGTGTAATTTAATACAATACAAAAAAAAAAAAAAAAAAGAACGTGACCCCGACGTGATTTGAACACGCAACCTTCTGATCTGGAGTCAGACGCGCTACCGTTGCGCCACGGAGTCATATAATGGAGAGTACCTTTAGTACACTGATATGCTCCGACATTTAATTGAAATAATATATCAAAACACTAATGTTGAATATAATTGCGCAAAGAATGTGCATTTTGCATTTGAGATCTGTCACATACCTCGTTTGTGAGTAAGAAGCACGCCAAAACGCCCAATGACCACCAATCAACCTCGTGTCCGTAATATTCCTTTCTTAAAATCTCAGGCGCTGAAAAACAACAAGAGCTCCCATAAATATTAGAAAACAATAGAAATAACACAGTATTTCAAATTTATATTATTTATAGTAACATAATTTACTTTAACGATCTATTTTATAAACAAATTACATAAGTAACAACACGTGACATTGCAGTTTTCTAGCATATTTTCTTACCCATATACTGACGTGTTCCACATATTGTGTTCGTTCTTTCCGAGAAGTTCAGCCATTTAGCTAAACCAAAATCAATTAGCACAGCGTGGCCTTTCGCGTCCAGAAGAACGTTTGTTGTCTTCAAATCTCTGTGCACTATACCAGCGTGGTGTAGAAAATCTAAACACAACACATAAAAAGAAAGTAACAAACACGAACGTCAAGTTTCTTACATTTCAAATGAATTGTTGTTCAAATGACTCTTTTACCTATAGCTAAGGCAATTTCTGCCACGTATATTCTAACTACCTCTTCAGGTAAACAACCATACTTGTCGACTAGTGAAAGTAATTCTCCTCCAGGAATATAATCCATCACTGCAATATATTATTTTCATCCGTTAAAATACGCTTAGAAAATTTTAATGGCAAAATTTAATGCTTTGCAGTAATAACACTTACATATGTACAATGTCTTCCTGCCTTGCCATCTGTGAACAGAGTTTACTATGAAAGGATGATGTCCAACCATTCTCTGTATTGCTACCTGAACATAAAATATCACGTTTCTCTTCACTATATTTGATTAAATCAACATTTTGTTCTATCAAGATAAATGTCTAATGTTTGTTGTACCTCCTGTTTAGCTTGCATCACAGCATTTTCTGCTACAATCACAGCTTTTCTAATGACTTTTAGCGCAAAGAGTTGACCGGTATCCTGCTTTTGTATTTTGTACACTTTTCCGTAAGCTCCTTTAGCTATCACATCCAAAAATATGTATCCTGTTTTCAGAGGTGGCTCTTTAAACGGAAACTCGGGTAGAAACATTGACTGGAAACGTGGAACTGGCCATAATGTTTTGGATGACCCATGAGTGTCTTGTGTTGTACTCTTGCTCCAACTAAAAATTGATGAAAATAAAGTACTTAAGATGTACTAAAATCTGTACAACATTAAAGACTAATTTACTCTAGGTAGTAGAATACTTTAATTATGCAAACAACTGAATAGAGTCATTGAATAGAGTTAAGTTTTCTTACTTTTTGTGAGAAGCACGGGACCACAATCTTTGCTGTTCACTAGAAGACTGCTGTGCCGTTGTAATGCAGCTTCTGCTGAGCAAGTCGCTGAGGCTGTACTGTAAATTAATAAAAATTATTTCGTTAATACAATATTGATCGCACATTTAATCACAAAATGTTTACAACAGAAGAATGAAGAAAACACACCAAGAATAAATAATTTTTACCACATAGAACATATGTAAATATATTGTGTTGGAGGTTAGGACGTTTCCAACCAGATGACACGTACCTGACTGTCATACTTTTGATGATTGCGATAATGTCTTTTTGTGTGTAAATTGCCCATCCAAAAGAGAGCGTTTCAACTGATCGTCGAGTATCTCAAACGACGAGCGAGCGATGACAACGAGCGATAATTCGAAAGCACCGCCTTTCGAAATGTCATTCTGCTGTCAAAGTCATGCGAAGTTCACGGATCATTTTCTGTTCGAATAATGTTGCCACGCACACGATATACATTTGCATAATATATTACTCATTATTATGCACAAACATAAATGCGCCATTTTGCGCGATCTTGATTATAATATTGATTATATTATTGAGAAAAATTATCTCTTCGTAAATTATTTTATTAGAATTAAAAGAACAGAAAAATGTGTCAATGTTATACGCGATATATCACGCGTTACTGTATACGTTGATGACAAATTAATTAATTAACTTACACACAATACGTCGAAAAAGCTACAAAAGATCTTCACTCGCGACACGACGATTCTTTGTAAAAGAAGTCGCTTGTGATTCAAATCGACGTGTTCACGCGCGGTACTTAAAAAAGTTTCGAAACACAATTAAACTTATCAAAATTGCCGACAAATAGTGAAGTCGCAAAACTCTCGAACAAAACGTTAGTCTCGTAACAGTCATAGAAGATATTTTAAAAATCTCGCGGAGATAAACTAACAACGCGTTGCATATTCTACGCACGAACAAAAACACACGCAATTTGAATTTATTTGGAACGACGTCGGAATTCAAATGCGTGACTGACGTCACACTTGACTTGCGTGCGACGCCGCTAGCGCCACCTATCGAGTCAGGAAAGTTACGAGAATGGCAGAATAATATACAAAAAGTTTTAAATTTGCTTACGCGCAATCGATAATAACGAAAATTCTCGCGAAATTATTTTCTGCAGGAATCGGTTTTATCGAAATTCGCACCCGTGACATCAGCGTGTTCGCGACTCGTCGTCCACGTGATACTAGCGCAGTTGTTGCGACGAGTGTAGTGCGGAATAGAGTGCGGGACCAAACCACGAGTGATTGATCCCCTGTAGTGTCAAAAAATTGTCGGTTTTTAGGCGCGATTCAACGTCGTCCGCGTTTCGCGGCCGCACAACCCTCGAGCGATTGTATGCTGAGTCGTGACGTCTGCGAGCCCGCGTTCTCCCAACTATGATCAAATTATTCTCGTTGAAACAGGCGAAAAAAGATGGCGAGTCACCGAAAGCTGGTACCCAGAAGAAGGCATCCGCGGCGCAGCTGAGAATCACAAAAGGTTCGCTATTATTCGCGCGAGATCGCGGCGCCGCGCGGCGACGTGTCCGACATCCTCTCTCATCAGATCCGTTGTTGATCCTTTTTTTTTTTCCAGACATAAACGAACTCAATCTCCCAAAAACGTGCGGCACCGAGTTCCCGGATCCCGATGATTTGCTGAATTTCAAGCTGATCATCTGTCCAGATGAGGTGAGCGAACCGACGATTCAGTCTGTATGTTGTCGAGTCATAGTGTCACACTTGCAGCTTTTTTTTTTTTTTTTTTTGAGAAGACATTGTGATTGTTGACATTCGCGATGTCAGTTCCGATTTAAAATAAGTGGCTGCTACTCCAATAGAAAAATTGGAATACATATGATTGTTTCGCAGGGATTTTACAGAGGTGGCAGATTCGTGTTTAGTTTCAAAGTTGGACCCAATTATCCGCACGAGCCACCTAAGGTCAAATGTGAGACGCAGGTTTATCATCCAAATATTGATCTAGATGGCAACGTGTGCCTAAATATCCTAAGAGAAGACTGGAAGCCTGTGCTCACCATCAATTCTATCGTCTACGGTCTTCAATATCTGTTCTTAGTACGTTCAATTCTATTTTTTTTTTTTTTTTTTTTTTTTTTTTTTTTTTATATCTATATTCTATCTCGTTTCATCTGTCTAACAAACATGAAATATGATGTGGCAGGAACCAAATCCTGAGGATCCACTAAACAAAGATGCAGCTGAGGTTTTACAGAACAACAGAAGGGTGTTTGAACAGAATGTAGTGAAAGCTATGAGGGGTGGTTATGTAGGTTCATATTATTTTGAACGGTGTCTCAAGTGATACAGTGCCTCGCCGTCAATACTGTACATGCTTTTCCAAGGACTCACTGTAGGTGAAGAGATCCTAAAGTACAGGATGGATGCAGGATCATTTGGTGTCCTCATTGTTACCTGTGTAACATTAACACTTTTACTTTCTTTATGTCACGCCAGGCCTATGCACACTTAATCCAATTGAGTTTTTTCCACGGATAACTCTATTGAAACAACACAGTCATTTGTTTGCAAAAATTTATCCGAATATTTATTCAGGCCGTGGCATTACTTTTTAGTGAAAGTGCAGTGTCGAAGGAGTTTGTAGAATTATAGTTTGACGTTTTCACAAAAGATGATAGATGTTACAATGTGTGATCAGAATGGTTTTTCAAAATGGTTTCGACCGTAACGCACTCGCAAGATATTTCCGAGAATCTGGCCAATTTTTTGGATTCTGAATTTTGAAATCCGCTTTGTTCTTTTTATATATATATATATATATATATGTACTTTGCTTTATGAAGTATTTTATTTTCTGAAGTGTGTAACCAATCTATTGTCGTCATATTGTAACCTTTCACCGCAGCGTCTATCAATCATTTAAATCTTTATTTAAGTACATGTACAAGTAAAAACGTAACTTATGTATTGACTGAGAGTGGAATATAAGGCTGTTATAAAACTGAGAAAAATAAACACAAATAAAAAAAAAAAAATAATACTAGGAAATACTTCGTGGCTTTCGAATACACGATTACTTCGAAGAAAAGTCAGTAACATCCAGCTTGTCTTACCAGCTTTTCTTGAAATCAGTCATTTTGTTTAAATTCTACAAAAAAAAAAAAGAATTATACATTTTACATCCTGACAATATGGTCTTCTCGTGCACAAAAAGTTCAATTATTTTGTTTAAAATTCTTACAAGAGAAGAAAGGATATACATTTTACATCCCGACAATATGATCTTCTTCTCGTCTACGTACGCAAAAACAAAAAGCAAGAAAAACGACTAACGTTTTTACGAAACGCATTTGAATTTATTTCGCACTAAGAGAGAATTGAGTATGTAGCTTGCTTTATTGGTATGTACAAATGAAATCTTACAGCGGCTACTATAACAATCGTGAGATTACAATACAATCGTGAGATTTGTTTATGCTACAAAATTTAATTCGTTATGTTTTTTATAATTATTGGAGAAATGTTGGAAAATTTATATTTTTTTTTGCAAATATCTCTCGCCTTTGTACAGTCTATCCTAATTAATTGATCGTATCTCGATGAGAGAAAAGATGATGAGAGAGAGAGAGAGAGAGAAAGAGAGTTCAAAGAAATTGATATATGCAACACGAAATATGTCGAAATGTGTGCCACCGATTCTGTTTTTCTCTACTTGCTCTTATATCGATGTGTAAATCAAAATGATCCAATATGTACACGTATATAAATGTACCACGTCCCTCCGACGATTCTGTGTGCATTTTGGAATTCACAATAATTGAAAAACAAATATAAAGAGAGAGATAATATATATACCTTCGAAATAAATCATTTTTACACAAATGTTTGGTAGAATTAATTTTTACATGTATCTTAGATCAAAATTTTCCCGATAAAAGTTAAGTCCTTTTAATGATTTCTTTTTTTTTTTTTTTTTGAACAAGTTGTACACTTTGTTCGGGAGAAAACTACTTCAACAATAACACGATTGTAAATTCCAAACTGCCGCAATTATATATTTTCATTTATATATATTCATTTCATACACACATTTGATTGAACAGAGACGTGTGTGGGAGAGAGGACTAAATGTTATATAATAATCAACAAACGTGTTACGCAAACTCCGAAGAAACGAAGGACTTGGATAAATAAAAAAACAAATGACAAATATTACAACAGATATACTACATTTTTTCCAGTTTAATAAGGAAGTTTCTATAAAACTTCGTCCGTATTTAAAGCACCAATATTAGAATTATTATGTCTTACCTCTTATCGGTTTATACAATATCAAGATTTTTTTAAGCGCTTGTATGTGATTTTTGTCGTAAACCTCGTTTATCTCTCCGCTACGATTATTTATACGCAATTCATTTATCATTTATATATAAAAACTACCGAGAGAACGTGTGTGTATCTCTGCGTGTATGTGTGTGTGTGATGTACGTGTGTGCGCGCGCGCGCGCGCGTGTGTGTACGGTGTAAAGAGAAAAAATTGTTACAAAGAAATTACGGTTCGTATATCTTATATAAATAGCGAAGGAACAGTTTTCTCCTCTATTATTATATCAGAGTTAGTTATTAATTTATTATTTAGTTACAGTACTTATATAGAACTTATGAACTAGAGAAGTGTCCTGGCCTCAATCCGACCTACAGCTTACTCCGCTGTATTCTGTAATTTAGGTCCCGTCTGCTTTCAAAAATGTCTCAAGGCACTTTTTTAAAATTACTCTTGTTTAAAAATTGACGCAATCAATTAACTGTTTTCTTTTTTTCCTCGTTTACATGCACAAAGACTTTGAAACAGTACCAAAATCGTAAGTCGATCGCGATCAGCTCGGAGGGGGGAGGGGGGTCACGCAATAATATACCTTGTGCGTGCGTGTGTGTGTATGTGTGTGTATGTAAGTGTATGTATGTGTGTGAGCGACGGCATATCATCTATATTCAACACATTATTACAATAAATCTATAAAATAGCACAATATAGAAATTGCTTATGCTGTAGATATTACTTATAAATACTGCAAGAAATCGATACAGTCGTCGTTTAATTTTCAGGTAAGAGCCAATGAAAGAGCAGGGTACTGCAAACTGTCGAATATACACGAAAAGTGTGTGCTTTATTTGAGCGTTGTTAATTAGAATATTCTTTCCTTTTTTTTTTTTAACATACTTGTTATATGTGTGTATGCTACACAAAAAGTTTCTTCTACGTAATAATAAGAAATTTTGTTCTTTCAAGCGTTAGGTCAACAATATACAAAACACGCAAAGTAATCCCTGATTTTTGGAATTCAAGAAAAATGCTTCATCATGTCGTCACACATATGTAGCAAATATTTTATAATATTTGAGCAATCATAAACATATGTTTACACAGTCTTGCCTTTTGTATATATATATGTCGTTAATATTTATTTTACTTCACTGAGAATTGTAAGACACTAATAATACACATTATAAAAATTAAGAAAATATATAATATGTACAGTCACAAGAGCGAGATTTTACCTACAGTAAGTTGAGAAATCGTGTGTGAAAAACCGAGTCAATTTCCTTATCTTCGAGAAGAATAGAATAATTGGACTACTAATATCATATTTCTTGTAAAAACAGTTGAAATTTTTATTTGAAACTCTCAACAATTCGACACAGTTTCGCGATAATATTAACAAAAGTTAATTCATTAACGTAGTCTATTTTCTTCCTAAATTATTCCATTCGTTGTATTTTTGCACGCACCCTGTGTGTGAGACAACTTCGTCACAGATGAAAAAAAATTTAAATCAGCAGTATGATTATGTGAACTGCGTAATGTTCATACGCATGTTTCTTGCAGTTTTATGTGCGTAAAAAGGAACAGCTGAAAGATTCAAGAATTATATTCAACGAACAAAACGAAAAATCGGAGAAAACAAATGTACTTTGTCTTTAGCAACAAAGCGTGTTCAACAATACACTCTCAATTTTTGCTCAATGATATTTCTTTGTATATGGAATTGCGAATTTCCATTCGGACCAAAGATTCGTACTCTGAGACAAAAAAAAAAAAAAAAACGCGTTGTCGCATCTCTTTTTTTGCAAAATCCGATTTAAAAAGCACTTGTGCAGTAATCATTTCACTAACCACAGCACAGAACACCTCTTCTTTGTACGCCTTTATCATTTTGGGCTCTGATATTTTTATAAGTATATTTCTTGCTTTCGAGTTTTTCTCTCTCGGTTCTACGTACAATTTACAACAATACCACGTGAAAGAAAGAGCCACGCCTAAATTTGTTGTGTCTTTCGTTTACGGCTTAATATAGCGCTGAAATTCTTCTACAATAACAAAGACTTCGTAGTGCGCGAAACGCTATTTATAGTATGAGCTATCAAGCCATTGATGCAACTCCATCTTTCAGGGTATTTTCTTTATTTATTCTCTCCTGTCAAGATAAGTGTATAAAATATGACAAAACTTACTTCCTTTTTTTTTGTTTTTTTTGTTTTTTTTTTTTTTAAATAAAGTAAGCTGTGCTGGGATTTACGTAAAGTGATCAATATCTGCAGAAAAAATGTCTGGCTATGTATATACTATGTTGTATATATGTTGTGTATATATATATATATATAACACAATATACATTCAAGTGGACTTGAAAAAAAAAAGTTTATTAGAAATATATATAGATTATTCTTATCTAAATATCTGCTAATAGGTAGATACAATTTCTGCGAGTTAACATCTAAAGTCTTGGCAAAATTTATACACTCTTTTGCTGAAATTCGCAGAAAAAGAGTAAGTGTGACTACAACATTTATAATTAACGCAACATTTAGCAAATTAGTCGTTAATAATAATATCAAAAAAATCATCAACCATCATATCTATGCACAATCAAAAATTTTTTTTTTTTTTGTTTTTTTGTTCATATTTTAAACTAACAATTTTTAATAGATATTTTCAACAGATATTTATTTTAAATTAAATGTTTCAATAAAACTATTTGAAACACAATTTAAAATTACATCAAATATATATAATTCAAGACTAATAATGTGTAACATACGGGATATTTAGTGTCAAAGTCGCGATAAATTTACTTCATTGTCAATTCTCTTTCGAGAAGCTACAATACACAATCTGAAAAATTTTCAATTTTTTGAATCGTCCAGAAAAAGTTGTAGCTTTGCTCGCAAACAACTAGACCATTTTACAACTCTTTGCTCGACTTAAACAGAATGATTTACGTTTACATGTATATAAAAAAAAAAAAAAAAAAAAAAAAACTACAAAGCAGACGTATATCGGCTCTCTTTGCTGTTTCGACTGATAAAACAACAGCATGCTTAAGATCTTTTGGAGATAGCAAGTGTTAGTGTATACTATATTAAAGTAAGACTCTGTTCAATTATCTTAGTAATGTACAATTAGTTTACACAAAATAGTAAATAGAAAATGCGTATTATCTCCAATGGTCGTGTAATGATTGCATGCTACAAAGTCTAGATTTCACATAATTTGTTATATTATTTACTTACTTAATATATCTAAAACTGAAATCAATTTTTTTTTTTTTTTTATGTCTTTATCGACTTAACGGTTGTCCACCGAAATTAAACGAAGTGGGCACAGTCTGTGAGGTGAAGGCATATCCTGAAGAAAATTGAATAAAATAAACCAATAAACAGTCTCGCTCTTTAGAAAACCGCAACGAATAAAAGAATTATTATACAGACATGAATCAGTAAGGAAGTTTGGGACGTATTTGAAAACAAATAACAAAAGTTTTTAAAACTTTGAAAACCTTATTTTTAACCATAAAACAAATTTTACAAAGTTTACAAACTTTTTCAATATTTCCGTGAAAAATTTTGAGAAAATCGTTGAAAACTCGATTTCAGACTTTAGCATAGATTCTTACAAGGCTATTTTGACAGAAAAAAAAATTAGGATAAAACACAGCTATTCGCAAAAATGTGAATTGGCAGATTAGAATTTATCCATTAGTGATCCAAACAAGAAGGATCCGTACAAATATTTGTGCAACACTCCTCGCAACAATCCATACAACACTCTGTGCACTCAACTGAAAACAAAATATAAATAAATAAATTATTGACATACCAAAAAGTGCGAGGCTTTATGAAATGTGACAACAGCACAATCAGTTCAGGAATCATTCAGTTGTTCATTCCTTTAGTAATTGCATTCAAAGTAGAAGGCAATAAAAATGTAGGTACATAATAAAAAATAAACCTCAAAAAACTTTTAAAGATAAATAAGATAGATATCATCCCATTTTCTTTTTTTTCGTGATTAACAGTCCCAAACTTTCTTAAAGTCCACGTAATGTACAACGTAAATTACAGGTAAAATTGTTAATTGAGGGCGACGTGTTTACCTCCGCTTCGTTCAATCCTTTTGCTTTCTAGAGCTGCTTTACGCTGATCCGCCAGCACTATAATTTCTTGCAAAGCTTTTTCTTGTTCAGGACTAAGAAGACTCGTTAATGCTTCGTACCAAGCCGCGTCGGTTCTTTGAATGTCTGTTTAAGGAAGACAAAAACAATAAAATAGCTAAATTTGCGTTAAAATTGCCTCATTAGCTATTATGTTCATAGAGCAATATTTACTTTGTATAACTTCCTTGAAAATAACATATTCATCCTGATTGGAGTCGTCCGCATCTAAAGACGTGAGAAAACCTTCGAGAGCTGTTGCTTCGTTACCGTCATAATCCGAATCGTCGTCTTCATCGGACGATCTCTGATCACCGTGAGACTCCTGTATGCTTGTGGTAACGGTAAAACCGTGTTGCGCAGATGTCTTGTTTATCTTGTCTTGCAATTTATCAAGATACTCCTGATTCGCGTCGTCTATATCGTCCTCGTCGGATGATAACGCGTCTGACAAATCCAACAAATCTGATTTTAATCTCGTTGCGTATTATTACAAGTGTTATACAAACAAGAAGACACTCACCAACATCAACATCGCTATCGTCCTCGTCATTCTCGTCCTCGTCCAATTCCGCGCATTTAGCGGCATACGCTCTCCTCAATCCGTCGAACAACAGGATCAAAGATGGAATAATTTGCGTGGCACATTCGTTAACAGCTTTAGGCCTAGCTGGACCCATACTGATCAGCGTGCATAGTCCGAGAACGCACATCTTACGATCGTGCAAACTGAGAGAGAAAATCATTGTACATATGTGAAATTAACGTCAATTTTGATGAAAGCATAAATACATACCCTAAGAAACAATCTGTGTCGTTAATCCATTGCTTGATGAAGCGCGATGCGAGCGGTTCTTGATGCGGAGCTGACTGATCGAAGTTGCCTTGCAGTCTGTCCATAGTTTCCAGGCATAGTGCGGGATTGTAGTACAAAGCAGCGATAACCACTTGCAGACACATCGTGCGCAATTCCGACGTTTTCACCTCGCGCATCAGACGTTCTAAGACCAACTGCACAAGCCAGGGTATACACTGAAATCAAATTTATTTACTTTATCTTCTGTATATCGTATAAATTTATGTAACACAATTTTTATAATCGCTGGGTCGAATATTACTTGATCTATGTGTCCTTTGCATTCCAAGATCATGACTTCTAATAACTTGGCAGCGTGGCATTCGGGATCTTCGCCACCATCGTTAGTCAAGATCTGCGGTTAAAGAAGAAAAAAAGTATTATACGTGTTTAGAGACTGCTGTTAGGCCGTAGAATATATTCCATAAGCGTGCTTACAGCTTTACACATGTTGAACATGGCTAGAATGTGATTCTCATTCGATAAGAATGCTTGAGTATCAACAGTGATGTAATTGTGTAAAGCGGGCATCATGTCGGTAAAGTAATCGATACCGTCTTTTTGGAAAAGTGTATACATAAGCTCCAAGATCTTCCACATATCTTCAGATATACTTTTGGTCGTTAAGTCACAAACCAGTGATAACGCTTCCTCGTAAAATTCTGATTAAAAGAGAAAATCGTTTCTTTCGTAATAAGCTTTTAAATCAAAAATATACAGTACGTCTGAAAAATTTTGACCAAGTCGGAGTGTGAAGGCAGATTGAGTCAATCTGAACAGAAAAGTCATTTTGCACATATTTATAATTATCACATAATAAATGTGACCCAATGAACGCGTGGAAAGCGAGGATTCGGAATCTGTAGGATTCTCGTGTTAATAAATCAAATTGATTAAATCTACCTTCACACTTCGACTTGGTTAAAATTTTTCAAACACCTTGCATACTGGAAACTCGAAAAAAGACTTGAATGACTCTACAAAGAGGTCAAGTGTATCAATATAAAAAATTTTTAAGATACATACCCATCACATTTTGCCCAAAGATATGAGCCACCACTCGAATAATAATTGGTTCGAGTTGTGCTCGTATTTGTGGCTGTTCCTCCGTGACAGACAACACCGTTTCTATTGTTGTCAACAGACCCATCGCTGTTATCGCTTTCTCGTCGCTACCTTCATCCGTCTCGATCACTTGGCTAAACGTAGCAGCCTGAAAATAAAACACAAATGTAGAGTATTCCATCTGATTACTCTTTTTTTCTCCAAGATTATAAATTTATAAGACCAGCCTACTGCAGGTCTCGCGGCCTGGGGCACATGGAGGTCCCGAGTTCAAATCCGTTCATCGCCTTAGGATTTTTTTTTTCAGACAAGTCCCTTTCAATCGAGTTATAATCAATTGATTATAACTCGAACTGAATCGGGCGAACTGAATCGGGCCCCCGAATAATTAATCCCCCTCCCATAAGAGGGCCATAAACGCACGAAACCAAATCTTATAAATTTATAATTGTCATTGATGAGTGAATTTCTTACCAAATGCTGACAGATATCCACTGCGATCGGCATCAGCTCTTGGCTAAATGTACAAACAAGTTTTTGCATGACAGTTGTCAGATCGTCGTTCTCCGTTTGTCGTATAATCGACAATAATTCAAGTGTTATCTGTTTAATCAGCGGCTCGACGTATTGCGGAACTTTATGTTGTGCGGAAAGCATCATTTGAAGCGCGATCGCTGCTTCGACTTTAACAGGCAATTCTTTGTCACTCAGAAGAGCATTCGTGATTAATCGCACCGCGTCAATTAAAATCTGTTCTGATTTGAATTTAATCTCTGCGAAATAATGCATCGCCCAACAAGCCTAAAAAAAAAAAACATAATTTTAGCAATCATCTCACTATACACCGAACGCATGTTTATGAAATATTTATAGCTTTCTTCTTATTTACCCTTGCTCGCATATGACCATGAGGACTGCTGAATTCCGGAAATATATATTGCAGTAACATTTTGTCCATTTGTTCTCTGTAGACTTTCTTCTTTAACATAATCTCAACCAAAGTTCCAATCTGTTAATTTAATACATTTGTATAATAAGATATAAACAAAAAATTAAATATAAGATCATATATATTTAATTATATATATATGTATATATGTATCAGCATTAGACGTTTATTGATTCCTCCTAAAGTTCCAATATTTTATATCATCTTTTGCTGATTCCCGCATCCTTTCCTGAAAATCTTTATTCTTTATTAAAATGGGCTTCGAATCGAGAAGTGAAACAGCAAGATTCGAACTCGGTATCACGCGGTCGGCCAACTACGCCAACGCCGCGTCCTGAGCTCTCTTTCTCTTCTCATATTATATTATAACATAAATTACAACTGTGTGCTTAACCACGATTAAATGTAGTTAAACAACAAATTAAACTTGTTTAACTCAAAAACGTACCATATGTAGTGCACCGTCCTTTTGTCTCGGATCTGCATTAGGACTGGTCAACACTTCCAGACACAAATGAAGAGTTTTTTCAAGCATATTTTTGCGTAATTTGCAGGCAGAGTGCAACAAGGTCTGTGCCGCAGTTACGGGCGAGACAAAATCCTCGAAGATATCTGTAAGTAGTCAGCCGATTGATATTATGCTTTCACATTTCTATTCTCATAGTTGCGTAACAAAGTCAATTTTACCGAATTTTACTCTGATATATTCGTATGGATCGGTATTCCAGAGTTTTTCATCTGCAGCGGAATAAGAGAGGATAGGGAACACCACGTCTCTTATGATCTCAAACATGTGTGGCTTCAAGTACTTCCAAGAGTACGCGTGACTCACACTAAAATTAACACGCAATTGATATTCACTCCAGTTGACGTCATTATCGATTTCTCAACGAGACAAGAATATCAGATCGTTTCTCTTTAGCAAAAATAATAAATTTGTTCTTACGCTAAATGGATATAGTTGATCGATTGCTGCATTACCCTGGGTGACACCCAGACTTTCTTGCGGTACTGATCTAGAATTTTCAAAAGGACTTCGAGAATACCGGCGCTAAACGTCGGCAAATACCATTCTGCGAATTCTCTGTATTCTTTGGCCACGTTTCCTGGACTGCCGTATCTGTAAACAACGGTGTACGGTTCGTAATGTAAATACTTTTTGTAATTTTCGCTATTTTCAACATAAGTTTTGAACTCCGTTAAATAGGATTTCAAATTACCTCTCAAACACTCTTTGTAAGATATGCAAGGCCCACTTTTTACATTTCCACCAGCATAACTGCGCACGCTCCTCGTCATCCAGCTCTGGATTATGGGCTTCTATTGGTATAGGTCTGTCAACTATTTGTCTTGTAACGTTCATCCACTGAGAAAACATCTCCCTCGTGATGAGATCAAGTGGAAGCACGTACTGCAAAACAAGAGATGGATATCATTATCGACAGCTTCCGCGTTCTACAAATCATCTTGCAAAACGCAAAGTATTTGAGTTTTTAATCAGTTGATTAGACAGACAATATAAAAACAAATGAAAATTTTTCAATATTTTTGCGGCTTGGAGCACAAGAGTTTTAGCTTATTCCCCTCTCTTCTCTCCTCAATTTAATTATGCATATCATTAAACAAATCCAAGCTATATTTACTTGTATGTATCAGTTTTTCTCCCGAACTATATGTTTCTCATTTCTGCGTACCTGTGTGAGTGCAAAGAAAATTTTCAATATCTGTTTCTGAAGAAGGACAGATTGTTCAGATGGATCTGGCAATAAGCGTAACATCAGTTGATACATCATAGGAAGTAACAAGTTCATTGCTTCATGTAGTGGTCCCCTCTCTTCTACTTTTTTATATCTAATTACAGAAACAGAATTGTCAGAACATTATTTCAATTAAATATTGAGAGCAAATGATTAAATTTATATGTGTATATATATACTCGAAATTTTTCACAAGTTGATGAAGAGCAAGGAGAATACCAGGCCAGCACGAGGAATCCGGATTTTGAAGGTATATCGTAATTTTGTCTACTATCTGTGTCCATCTTCCCGGAAAGTCGTGTTTAACTATGTTGCTGATGCACACTGCTAATTGTGATCTAAATATACATAATATAGATAACACAATTTATTATTACTATTATTTGATTACTATTATTATATAACAATATAGAAATGTGATGTATTGGATTATTATTATTTTTTTAATAATAATATTCAGCTATAGTATTTTATTAAACAAATTATATATTTCCATACGTGTACTATGAATGTAAATGTAATTAGTAAACGTCTTAATAACGCAACAGCCAGTAAAGCTGAATATAGAAGACTTGCTTAAGTTAATATAAGAACGAGACAATTACTTGCCTAATTAATTCAGGGGCATGTACTACTGCGTCTACTATGGCATCTCGTATCATTGCACGATCTTGTTCGTGAATACTAAATTCTATAGGTCCTGTGTCATCTTTATCTGCCCAATTTGAAGTGATTAAATTTTTTAGATAAATTACACCTGCAAAAAGACAAAAGATTTTGTTTCATATTTTATGTTTGGGAATATATATACAAGGTATAGTGTTATATAAACAGAGTTTGAAATATTTTTTTATGAATATTGAGGATTAGACAAGATAAATAGACCTATAAACTTTGGTTCTGGTAATCAACCGTGTCATAAGTGTGATCCATTTTATAACTTGTAAACTAGAAACCTGTTTCGATCTTCTTATTTTTCGATCTTTATTTGTTATGTCTATATGTGTGTGTGTGTGTGTGTGTGTGTGTGGTGGTGGTGGCGGTGGTGGCGTTGGTGGCGGTGGTGATGATGATGGTGATGGTTGTGGTGATGGCAGTGGTGATGATGATGGTGGTGGTGGTGGTGGTGGTGGAGATGGAGGTGGTGGTGGTGTGGTTGTGGTGGTGGCGGTGGTGATGATGATGGTGGTGGTGGTGGTAGTGGTGGAGATGGTGGTGGTGGTGGTGGTGGAGATGGTGGTGTTGGTGGTTGTGGTGGTGGTGATGTTGGTGGAGGTGGTGGTGTTGGTGGTTGTTGTTGTTGTTGTTGTTGTGGTGGTGGTGGTGGTGATAGTGGTGGTGGCGGTGGTAGTGTGTAAATATATATGTGTGTACGTGTAAATATATATGTATAAATATATATATTATACACACTATATACATGTGACATTTTGAAGAGGTTGAAAATATATTTACCAGCTTGTCTTACAGGCATATCTACTTCATTTGACATTACTACTTGAAGAAGTGTTGGGGCAAAACCAATAATTTTATGAATCTGAAAAAAATTAAGAGAGCACATATACATGTATTAGTATATTATTATTATTGTATTATGTAAATATTCAGTGTTATTATATTATTATTATTGTATTAGCATTTATATCTTTATTGCAAATACAATATATGCTATAGATTTATGACTTGCAAAACATACAGATATACTGCATGTATGTGTGTATATGAGATTGATAGTACTCTTCTACAATAAGATAAAACATTTCGTTTACAGGAACATTTTTTGTTTATAAAAAAATTTCTGTTTTTGTTCTCTTTTATTTAAATAATTAAGTTTCTACAACTAAAAATGTCACAACGTTGACAATAAACTCCAGCATATTTTTAAACTAAAGATCAATTTTACAAACTCAATCAGATTTTGTTAAAAAAACCAAAAGTCTAAAAACTGCATACATATTTAAGATGCAGCATCCTCTACATGTGCACATATGAGTAATATGTGGACAGAAATACAGAGATCATATATTGGAACAATTTTGCTCTATTATACAATTTGTTGTAAGATAAATTTTTTACATGCACAATTAAAACAACTACATTCCATGATCAAGATGAAGTAGTACTTCTGATAAGCTTATCTTATATACAGAAGCATGGATGTCTGAAGAAAGGTTAACAAGGAAAATCATTAATGCATATTATTTTGCAAATCCAACAGAGCTCATTTCGACACAAATATTTCTTTTTCAAAAACGAAATATCGTCGTCTATGATAATATCTTCAATTTTCGTCGATCATACTCGTCGCGTCTGACTTTTCGAACTGACAAAAAATCCGGACTGTCGAAGAATCCGTCGAAACGACGAGGATCTCTGTCAATAGCGGAGACACGCGTGACGAGATTAAATTCCTGGAGGAATCATTAGCACGTGCACAGCACCGTATCTCATTTTTTTTTCGATAAAAACGATATGAAAACGGAAGCCACATGTTTCTTGCGGAATTATCAGAAGCCTCTCTCTCTCCCGCCGAACGGGACGACGAGAGCACGTTTTCACGCGAACGAGGTTGAATCGGTGAATTTCACGCAAACTTATTTTACGTACCTGCGTGAGCTGCGCCTCGGCTTGCTTTTGTTGAGCATGGTCAATCGTTGCTCGAAGCACTTCCGTAAGTTTACGAGCATCCATTTTCTTGGAACCGCAGGCTCACAGTGTCTTAATTGAACGCCAAAATTTTTCTGACAGACTGCTCTCGCATCAGGATGTGCAAACCTGACCCGGCGCATTCACCTTACCGCTGCTCCTTGCCTGACCATGCGGTCACGTGACACAACAACATGGCGAGACGAAACCAGACTTAAGCTGTTCACAATTCGATCTTACATTCAAACTTATTTCAAATTTATCTCAAGATGCTGTGCGGACCATTTTTTTCAGCTAAGGTGAATTTGAGAAGATTTTAAATACAAGATCCAACTATGAATATCGATCCTCTGTTTGAAATCTTTTTTCATCGGTTTGTATAGCGCTTATTAATCCAATGGAGATAAAGAAAACCAATTTCAAGTTTAGTGAATTCTGTTTTGATTGGTCAAATACCAATTCGATTTTAACACTCTGGTCAGTGAGAGAATATTCTTGGTCTGCGCATATGGAAGCAGAGAGAAACCTGAGATCGGCCATCCTATTGTAGGAATTGATCAACCGAATCAAATCAGTCACTCAACCAACGTGATTGATAAGTTCCACGAAACCTGCGACTTGCGTTTACTGTGGAACAGGCTTTAAGATCCACTTTTGTGAATATGACTACGTTTACACGCATTGGTAAAACCGTTTTAATAACAACCGAAGTTATGAAACTGGCCAATCACAGTTCCATTCTTTACAGGAAAACTTATAATTGGTTAGTTTCGTGAAAACGGTTGTTATTAAAACGGTTTTATCAGTGCGTGTAAACGTAGTCTACAATAGGATGGCCGCTCTCAGTCTTCTCTCTGATGGAAGCACAACGAATAAAGTGCACTGTGTTCAAGATAAAGGGCCGTCTACAATGGGAGTAGGCATTATAGAGTAAGAAGTAAGGTTTTTGAAGTTATTTCATTTTTGTTTATACAAGTAATTATTTCGCGTCTTTCAACACGTGTTTTTTATCGGCTGACAGTAAGGCAGTAGGTAGTGCGAAATGAGAATTGCCCATTTCGTTACTCCCGTTGTTATTTCATCAAAAAATAGTTTACT